>JARJHM010000862.1:0-124136 GCA_033356055.1 Carex pumila
CCAGAATTTGTTTGAAATCTTTTCGCTACTAGCCGTGCTTTGTAAATAGTCATATTGTCATCCATGTCTGTTTTCCTTTTGAAAACCCACTTGTTAGCTACGGGTTTCACCCCATCAAGTGGTACAACAAGGTTCCAGACCGTGTTGTCATACATGGACTGTATTTCGGATCTCATGGCCTCCAGCCATTTATCAGAGTCGGGTCTATCCATTGCTTCCGCATAGGTCAGAGGATCTTTAGTGTCAAAAACTGAGACCTCGTGCAGTCCCATGTACCTCTCGGGTGCATGGACTATCATTGCTGACCTACGTAGCACTTGTTCTTCTGGCTGTCGAACTTCATCCACAACAGTGTGCGGATTTAGTTCTTCTTCAACTTGCGTTGAAGCACTTGAGCTCGAGACTAGAACCTCTTCCACAGCTACTTGTGGATTTGGTTCTTCCAGATGCTCATCAACCGAAGTATCAAGTGGTGGGTATATCTGATCTAGTTCAGATATATTATTGTGTGATGTATATTGAATTTCTTCAAGTATTACATTACTCCCACTACTTCCTTTTGCGAGAAACTCGTTCTCCAAAAGTATACCATGACGAGCAACAACTAATTTGTTCTCGGACTGGTAATTGAAGTAATATCCTTTCGTTTCCTTAGGATATTCTACGAAAAAGCACTTGTCAGATTTGGGACCAAGTTTGTCAGACGTCAGGTGTTTGACAAATACTTCGCATGTGTATCATTTTGCCCTTGTGGATAGGATTGATGACATGCCATCTGGATAGGATCGATGACATGTCATGCGGATAAGGACGAATCTGAAAAGACCCGAATGCCCTCGGCCTGAACACAAATAATATTCGTATAATTATTCTGAACAATTATATATATATTTTTCTTGCGATTTGTTGTTTCGGTAATTTATACAACGTGTCTTGCACATTTATAAATTAACCGGTTAACTTTTATACAGCGTGTCACACACGTTTATAAATTAATCAATGTTTTTGCTTGTTATTTTTACATAACATTTATAATTTAATTATAACACGTATAATTAATTATAACCATCTTACTATTGATCATAACCAATTTATAATCAATCACAATAAGATTCTCCGATTAACTCCTATATGGTGTGACTCAATAGGATCTGTGTTATGTTGGTAAGTAGAGTTAAAACTGTTTTAACTTCTATAATCATGGGTGGCGTCTGGAAACACATCATGACTATCCAATTACACAGATGATGCTGTACAGTACAATATCACGATCCAGTAAATAATTTACTTGTGTCTGTTCTTCTGTCTCATAGCTATCAGATTAGTTTCAAGGTAGATGTGTGTCATCCTTGTAAACTTAATCTTTTCTTGATCTTGAGCAGATTATCAAATATGATTACTTTTGTAATCATACCGCGCGCTGATAATCTTACTCTACCAAGGGGCCCAGTGATGCTATAGCTCGTATAAAATACAAGGGACAAATAGTATTCTTGGTAAACTATCACTTCCTCAGCTAAGCTATACATATGGAAAAGCTACCGTTATGACTGCTTTTTACGGACAACGGTGGATAACAATCACACATACATATTTCTCAGTGGGAATGATAAATACCTCATACTGTAGAACGTGACACTGAATGAAAACATAAATGACACGAACACAATTCTATTTAATGTTTCATTCGGGGTCTGTCAAATACCATGTTCCTGGAACATGTATCTATGTGATTAAAATGACATCTCGTGTCAGGTGGTTTGTAAAACTTAACCATCTTTTAATCCACATACTAACCTTATAGCGGTAATTAGTGTTCCTGCTAATTACCTTGGTCAGTGACCTTTTAAGATTAAGAGTATATATCATCTATATTATGGAGTTTCACAATTTTAGTCATGAACTCGAAATGATCCATAAATGCAATAATACTCAAGGCAACAAAATAATATTAATCATCCAATTCATGAACAAAGCTTTATGATAAATTATCGTATTATTGACTTCTAGATTATTACAAACTAACACCATGGCCTGGAGCAATGGTGCCAGATAGTTGTATGAATCCTTCCAACTACCGAATATTCTACAAATCGCAAGTTCACGACCTCTCCATAACCTATTATATTTTGGGATTACATGTATGTATTTGTGTCTGATGGCCATAGCCACCGCCTTGATGCTCATCGATGGGTCCAACTTCATGTCTGCCTCAATTGCATCGGCAATTAGTGATGTTGTCAGATTTGAATGGTCTGTCCTTGTGGACACAGACTTGCATGAATGAGGTGGTTCACACTTTTTAATTATCCATGTTTCCCCCGAACCTGCAGGGGTTGTATAAAGGCGAAACTCGCAACGAGGGGCATTTTTGCATATCACAACCAATCTTTTTGATTCCCTTCTTTGTAATATACATTCCCAGTTGCCGTGAACATGAGTCTCATGGATTTTCTTTACAAGTTCATCTATGTTGGTATAAAGTTGCCCTGGGGCAAGTTCACGATTGTATACAACACGAGGACCAAAGAAACTAATGTCAGCCTCTTCAAAAGCTGTGGTATCGTTGAATGTGGCAACCAGATGCCTATTCCCCCGACCTCTGATTGGGAATTTTTATTCCTTGGACAAACCTGGTACATTTGCATCACTATCTGATAAGTCATCAGATTCCCAAATTCCTTGGTATTCATCCCCAGTTTTCATTTCTCTTTCCTGTATGGCATCAATAGCATCAACATCAATATTAGTATCATTTCGATTAATGGATAACTGTACCGGTACTGACTCTGGTATAGCTGGAAATGTAGGGATTATGGGTGCCTATCTGAGTGGTGGTGGTGGTGGTGGTGGTACAACTTCAGTAAACTTAAGGGAGTTATGGTACCCCGGGTTGTCATAACAGGGACTGTGGTACCCCTGGTTGTCATGAGGGGAGTGGTGGTACCCCTGGCTGTCATGAGAGGAGTGGTGGTATCCCTAGTTGTCATAAGTCGAATTGTCATAACCTGAAGGTCCAGTAGGGGGAGCCCTAGAAGGTCCAGCCCCAGCCGCACTAAAAGGTCTAGCCCCGGCCTAGGGAACCCTCTTGGAATATAAGTCTATCATTGTGACCCCCCTAAACTCAAATTGTTGGTACACAGCCTTCCACAACTCCTCATATGTTATAGGAAAACTCACAAAGTAAGGTCTACCCCAACCCCCCCCCCCCCCCCAGCCCGTTGTGTGTCAATTCAGGTAGCCAATTCTAAGTCATACCGGTTGGGGTTTACACCAGTCTTTTCATATACTAGTTGCTTAAGTTCAATAAATGTGGTTCTTTCATTAACCTGCAAGCTGAATGAGGCATCTTTCGAGTAATACACACCATCTACACCCTTAGTTAGCTTACCGCCCACGTACAGTGCAACCAGCATTTCTTCCTTCACAAACTACATTTAAAAAAAATTCATAAGAATTACAGTATAATATATTCATTCTTTTTTCAATTTAAAAGTTAATTATAATATTAATTAAAGACTAATTTATAGTATTTACAGACTGCGGGTATAATAATTATTAATTAAAAATTAAATAGAAAATAATTAAATAAAAAATAAAATACCTGTAGCAATCGCCTCTAAATCACCTAAAATCGCTTCAAAATCGCCAAAATCGCTCTCTCTTTCTTCTATGTGGTTTAACAAATGAATACAGTGCGTGCTGGAGAAAAAAAGCGTGTAAGACAGCTAGTGGACCGCCAGGGATACCAGCGATCTGGTCCCTAGCGGACCGCCCGTATCCATGGCGGTCTGCTATAGAAGTGGACCGCCAAGAATCCTGGCGGTTTTTTTAATAAAGGCCAAGTCCTTAATTTTTTAATAAATACCCCAAATACCCTAAACAGAAAAAACTAAAACTTCACAAATGAAAATATTAAGAAAAAATCAAATTTCTAAAAAAAAAAAAAAAGAATAGCGGACCACCTGTGTCCTTGGCGGTCCGCTATAGAAGTGGACCGCCAGCAACCCTGGCGATTTGGTTATATTTGAAAAAACTCAGATTTTGAGGTTATTTTATAAAAAATCTTTTTTTTTTGGGTTATTAATAAAAATGGCCGATGCTAAAGACAATCGATTGATTGTAGTTGGACAGTCAAAATGTGTTCATTTAAAGAGAAAGATATTTTCCTTCTTTCATCTTAAAATAAAAGATGAATAATAAGCTCAAATAGAAGTTTAAAATTAGATTAAAGAAAGGAGAAATGAGAAAGATTGTTTGTTTTTAGTGGGAAAATAAGCAATTTTTAAGTTTTCATAGTGAAACTGGATATTTAGAAATTTTTTATGGGTAATGACAACAATTGCTCCTAAAATGTAAATAGGTGATTCAAATCATTTAATATTACTTGTATATTAAAATCTAATTAGAGATCAAATTTTATATATTCCTAATTTTTACTATTTTTGAAAAGAAAAATGTTCATTAGTTTCTGAATTCTGGACGGGTCTTACTATATCATATGTATTGTTAAAATTAATTAATTATTTTTAATTCCACTTTATTGTGACTTCTAAACCTTGATAAATTATTATCCAATTACAAATTTATTACTATGCAGGATAATCTAGAAAGAGAAGGGTTCAAATGCCTCCATCATGCCTTTATTTTTAAAAATTTAAATAACTCAAAATTTAGATGTTAAAATTCAAAATAAAATCGTTGGATATGAACTACATCATTTTATCTATGCACGTATAAAAAATTATGGTATTTCAACTTTGTTTTGGTTGTCATCTTGAGCTTATAAAAATATATACTAATGTTGATGATTTCTAGACGTTGATTTTTAAACTTGTTGATTCACATAAAAGCAAAATTGAAATGTGATCATTTTTTATGAGCACAGAGAGAAAATAACATAGATTATATCTAACGGTTTTATTTTAACGTTTAAGTTTTAAACTTTGAGTTATTTAAGTTTTTAAAAATGAAGGTATAATGGAGGCACAAAAAATGAAGCCATTTGAACCCTCCTCGTTCAGAAATAGTGTTGAGATTGAAAGTTTTGGGACCAAATGTTGCCCTTTTCTGCATTAACGATGATAAAATTAAGAGGATAATTCAAATTAAATATTTTTTATTTTTCGTCCCTCTATTATTATTTTTATTTATAAAACTTTAATAATATAAAATTTAAAACTAAAATAACAAGATAAAATCGTTAAATATATTTATATCAATTTTTATGTACATGTAAACATTTATGACATTTTAACTTTAATTTGATTGATATCAAAAGCTTACAAAAATATACTGATGTGGATAATTACTAAATGTTGATTATTTATCTTATTTATTCGCATAAAATAAAATAAAAAGTTTTATATGTTTAGAGAAAATAACATATATCACACATAATATTTCTATTTTAAAATACGAGTTTAAAACAATGTTGTTATATAATTAAAAATGAGAGATACAACGGAGACAAAAATAAAAACAAGAAATTAAGAAGATGGAATGAAAATGGCGCACAAGCTGTCAAACTTAAGATTAAGCAATCAGGATATAAGTGGCTTTCATTGCTATATATCTTTAATCAGGAAGAGGAATTGATAACCATGTTTCAGTAAATGTTGATTCAATATTAATTAACCATGTTTGAGTAATTAGTAAACAAATACAAGAAAACCTAAAATTTTAGCAACAAAAACTTGAGCACAGAATAAATAGAAAAGGTTTAACCAGCGTGCTATGAACATCTGATATTGCAAACTTTAATGTTTTGAGAAAAATACTCAGCCTTCATGAAAAATTTGTTACTGAACTTAACATGAATATTTCTTTTAATTATTCTTAGCACAGGGTGATAAATGCCATGCAAAACAGGTTTAAGCTTATACGAAAACATTAATGATGTTGAAGGGCTTTTTTGAATGATAGCAAATTAGTTGCAGTTTTGTTTCTCTCTTCTATTTTATGGTTCTACAATATGGAAACATATCCTTTATAGTACTACTGTATCATTGTACGCAATCTCAGTCGAGCGATGATTTTTTCCGGACCAATCGTAGATGCACTGGGATCTTTAAAATTAGTATCAAATTATTTAACATTTATGTTAGATAAAACATCATTCTACTGGATCTGAATCCAAGGTACAAAATTCGTGTTTATGTGAGTTTACTGTTTAGATTCTTTCGGGCCAGATTTTGTTTCCTAAAATTTTACTATTTGGGCCGAAAGAATCTTTTGGGCCCAAATAATTTCTTTCGAGCTTAACAGATGGAGACAAATTAGTTTATCTAATTACAATTTTAGTTTTGGTTCTTAGTCAGCTACGTTAATTCAGGATACTCTTAATTATTTGCAATATTTCGATCAAAACTGATCAAACCCTTAAACAGCTATTTAGTGGTATTTATTTCGAAAAATAAATAACTACATGTATTTTCAAATGCATAATCAGTTTTTTTAACTCGGATATCATTTTAGGGTTTTTTTCAACTGAAATTTTCTGGGCTTTTAAGGCCCATAATAAAAAGAAATGGTTAGATAGTAGAAAAACAGCTCAAAAGAAGCTCAACTTTGATGAGAATCATACATAAAAACATTTCTAAATAGCTGTTGTTGAGTACAGCTGATTAAAAACAATACACTGTACAATGAAAAAAGGAAAAACCAAAGGCTCAAATATTCATTATTTGTTCCTCTACAAGGCGTAAACTTAATTTCCTCTATTAGAGGTTTAATTCAAATTCAAATCTCACTGGTGTTTGCTTAGAAAAGTAGGTGTTCGCATTTTGCGAGAACTCATGCTAGCAGTTTTCAAAAGCCTCCGAAATTCATCGAGACTTATTTTTCCATCCTTGTCTATGTCAGCTTCTTCTAGTAGCGGGTCGATTGATCCCTTCAACCCAGTATGCTAAAAATAATCCATAAAAATATGTTTTTCCTAGTTAAAATTCTACCAAAATATAGGTATCGAAATAGTAGTATGACAAAAGAATAGGTTTTCTCATAATATTTTTTAGAAGAATAAAATTTGTGATACCATTCTCAGTTCTTCAGGTGTGATATATCCATCTCGATCAACATCAAATTTGTAAAAAGCAGCTTCAGAGAGAGTTATCCATTTCTCGGTGTCATGTTCGACCAGTTGGTGCACATGCATTGTGGCCGCTACAAACTCATCAAAATCGACCAACCCATCTGTATTGCTATCGATCTAAAACTCAAAAAATAGAAAAAATAAATCAGTAATTAATTAGAAACTACAGTAGAACAGACAGTTTGAACAATAGCAAACTTACTGCTGCAATTATCTCAGCAACACGGGGACCCTTAGTTTTCCAAGGAAGATCCTTCGATAAAGCCTAGATTCAACAAAATTTGACTTAGTACCAACAGATTAATCTGTCTGGGATTTCAGAAGGATTCTATCGAAACTAATTCTAGAATTCAGACTAAGTGTGCTTACTTCCTTCATCTCTTCGAGACTAATTTTGCCATTTTTATCAACATCAATGGCATTGAACTGGTCACGGAGGTCGGCAAGTTCCTCTTCATTTAATGTGCTTGCCAAAGCCTGCCATGAGCAATTGAAGTTAACAGACATTTTATTATACCAGCACTACTACAAATATCATAAAGGTACTGGTACAATCGCTAACAGTTAAAAGTGTCTTCATATAATAACTATATTTACTGGAATACCCTCAAAGCGAACTGCTTGAAGCGGCTGTATTTAACAAACTGTCGCATGTTTGACAACACCGAAATATCCAACGGTATGTCTGATGCATTGCCCCCTTCTCGCACCCATGCATGTGCTATTGAAAATGAAAACCAAAAACTTCATAAAAACATAAATAAACAAATACAATTCAAGGACAAAGAATAGTCAGGATTTGAGTTTAATCATACAAAGAGCTTGAGCTGCTGTGAGCCTTGTACGTGGATCCTTGACAAGTAGCTTATGTATAAAATCCTTTGCACTTTCACTTATACTAGGCCATGGCTTTCTCTTGAAGTCAGGAGTGTTCTTCAAAACCTATATCAAAGATTGTTGTGTTTACAGAAAAATATGGAAAACAAAAACTCGCATCATGACAGATACTATAGATCAATTTCACATTTTTTTACTACAGAAAAATAGTTGATATGAACCGTTTAACATGCCCTCCATATGAAAATGTACTTATAGATAAATTTCACATTTTTTTACAATTTTTTTACTATTTCTTTTCAGATAGGTAGAAAATCACTTGATTTAAAAATTCTGGACCATTGATTTTCTACTTATCTAAAAAAAAATGTAAAATTTAGTATCCAAGTAGATTTTCTTACGGAGATCATGTTGAATGCTTAGATCAACTATCTGAACTTTGAGAATGAAGATATTGATCCATAGTACGTACCAATCTGCGCTATGCATAGTACCATAGCCTCACCCACAGGACAATTAGAAATATAAAATGTACCTCTTTGAAAATTCCATCCTCAGTTTTGTCCCAGAAGGGTCTTCGGCCACATAATAAAATATAGCTTATGACACCTATACTCCATACATCAGATTCAGGTCCCGACCGACGCTTCAGCACTTCTGGCGCCACATAATATGCACTTCCAACTATGTCATGGAACTTCCTTCCTGTACCAAGTCAAACTTCACCTCAACATTTTTATGCCTTTATCAGATTCTTGTTATTCTTTTTTTTTCTCCATAGTTGTGCTGCTTATTTACTGGTAACAATCTTACTTTACTGATAATCAAAACAAAATAACCATTTTGCTTTACTGATACTCAGATTTGTGCAAAAACAAAATGCTAACCTGGTTTTATAAAATCTGATAAGCCGAAATCAGTAGCCTTGAGAGGTGACTCCTCCTTAGTCGATTTGAAAAGAAAATTCTGTAAATAACATAAGATATTATTCAATCATAACTGATCATGAAGACCGTGAACTAGCAAGAGTAAAAGAAAAAAGGAACTTTTAAACAAAAAAAAATCCAACCTCGGGTTTCATATCCCTATGAACTAGACCATTTAAGTGGCACTCAGCAGCAACTTTAAGCATTTGTCTTACTATTACTGCTGCATCTTTCTCTGAATAGCGGCTGTCCTTTCTGAAGAAAGTGTTCAAAAACAAAAACATAATTAACACATAAGAAGCATGGTACATGTTCGTTATATGGACTGGTACCCAACGATTCCCTATTTCTGATTTGGGTCTCACAAAGTTCCAATTTCAAACATTGAAGAATGAACTTTAAAGCAAAGAAAAGCAAAAAAGCAACATATATCTCGTATTTCATAAGTGCATATTGTACCTGGCTAATATGCGGTCAAGAAGTTCACCTCCCTCGCATAATCTGAAAATAGAAATGAAATTTCAAAAGGCTATTTTAAAAATATCAAGAAAAAACACAGTTATTGAGTATTATGCAAAGCCAGCTAATATACAAAGAGTACTGGTATGAACTGAAATTGCGAGTCTCTCTTACTCCATGACAATATAGACATAGCTGTCATCTTCAAATGCATTGTAAAAATGCACAACATTTTCATGCCCCTTTAATGCTTTTAATATTTTCACCTCTCTCTTCACATCCTCCACAGCAACTGGTAGTACCATCTGTACAATAAAATTTGGAAAACAAAATTGGTCTTCTTAATTTAGAATAACACTATAATTGCAAATTTCCATTTTTTATTTTTCAAAAGTTTTTCCAGAGTTAATTCCAATTCTGATTTGATCTCACTAAAGTCTCGTTCTTTCTTTCTTTTTTCCAACAAAACCAATAACTAGATCTAACGAATCTGGAAATACAGTTCTCACTTAACTTAATTACTATTTTCAATAATGTTCACTGTTTACTGGTCAAATAGTTTCAACTTGGAAAGAAAAAATTGCAAAATTTACCTTATTTTTATCAATTCTCTTCACTGCGACTTTATCTCCATTGCTTTTATCCGTGGCTACAAAAGTGTACCCGAACTGTCCATGACCAAGCAGCTTCCCAATACTATATCGGGTTCCGAAATCCTTATCATACCCGAAATCCGTTCTCTTGCCACAGGAAACCGCCGCAACAGCAACATTTTTCTTTCTCTGATCGCCATTGGCGTTATTTTGATGATCGGGTTTGTCTTCTTTCTTGGCCTCAGTGTCAACAACCTCTGAGGTATAGCAATTCCCCATGGTGTCGCCTCGAGAGAAATGAGGATTGTAATTGTAACACCATCAATCAATGGAGTTCACACTTCCTTCGAAAGAGAGAGAGAGAAATAGTCAAAGAGAAGACCTGGGAAGTTGTTAATTACCATTTTCTAATACACTGAGGTTTCAATGTAGCAGTCTAACAGCTAAATAATAGGTATTAGTTAATTTTATTTCTACTGCACATGTACACTTTACGCTAATTTACGAAAAACTTGGCGCTCTATATTATATATATAGCCATTTCAGCAATTAGGCTTGCCTAACAGTTCCCACGTCATATTTAGTATAGCGCAGAATGTGTGGATAACTTTTTCAGAAGGGGTACGTGGCGAGGAAGAAGGAAGGAAATAGCGCAGCAGCGGTTGATCTAGGTGGCTTAGGCATATTCTCTCCATCCATTTAGAAATGGATCATTCCAGTTTTATACTCTGTCATTAACTCCTGCGAGGCAGCGAGAGCCAGCTTTTGACCAGTGATTTGTAGCTGGAGAGGAATTGTGGCATTGCTTGTCAAAAGGAGAAGACCGCGTCCGCGTGTGAGACTGTCAGTTGTCAGTTGTCACGCACAGTTGGATTAATTTTAAATAAAGATATCGAGAACATTTCAGCTTACTCGTTTCTTCTTCCATCAAACCACTCAATATTTTGTTTTAGAAAATAATCTACAATACTAGTCTATTAGATTATTTTTTTTTTTTTTCATTTGATTACAACCATTATCAGATTATATATATATTAATCACCATGGTACCGAGTACCAAATTATTTTTTTCAAATTTAAAAAGTTTGATGGTTTTATTTGTAGTTTTTGCTCAACTTAAAGGGTACGTTTGGATCAGTGGTGAAACCAAGGGGGTGCAAGGGGGGGGCCAGGCATTCTCATAAAATTAGAATGTTGCTTATATATATAGTTTAAGCGTATATTTTCATATGATTTTTTTACAGATGCATACCGATTAGCATCCCTCCCTAAATTCAAATCTTGGGTTGTTCTTTCGTCTTTCGGAACTGTGTTGGTGGAAATACGAGAAAAAAATATTTTTCCTCTCTCTTCACATTTTCCGAATAGTAGTTATTTCTAATATTTACAAGGAATAGAGAATAGCAGCTATTATAGCTATTCTGAATTACAAAAATGTTGTTTGGATGTACATTGTTGTCCCGAATAACCTTTATTTTATAATAGCTTCTTCTTGACACATCCAAACATACCCAAAAGAGTTTGCAAGTCATATATACTTTGTGTATTTAATTTGAGGAATTTCACATATACCCATCAAAAATTTCAAAATTACGTATTTCCTCCTTTAAACTTTAAAATTATGTATTTTTTCCTCTAAATTTCAAATACTCACAAAGAGAATCATTTTATTGTATTTTATATTAAAACTTATTTTAAATTAATAAAATACTAATTTTATTGTTTATTAAAAGCATAAAACATACATCATACTCAATTTTGAATCTGAAGGGGTTCCTCTATTGTTTGATCCGCTCGCATTGCATTAAGATTTGTTCGCGTTGCTTCAAGATTTGTGCTGATATAGTGCACACAAATCTTAAAGTAGTTCGGACGGTAGAGAAACCTTTCAGATTCAAATATGAGTTTGATGGGTGTTGTATGCTTTTAATAAAGGAAAAAATTGATATTCTATAAATTTAAAATGAGTTATAATATAAAAAATGTATAAATTTATGAGTTTTGGAAGTTTGGAGGGTGATATGTAAATTTAAAATTTAGAGAAGATAATACATAATTTTAAAGTTTTTGAGGGGTATACATGAAATTCCCCCAGTTTAGAAAGGTCTTCGAAAGGAAAGTATAGTTGTCACTTCTCTGACTCTGTTGTTTGCTTGGTGGATGTACAATACAATACGGATTTGTTATTAATATTCCTGTGGAATCAATTGTGTGGTGACGACTGAAGAGAGATTAGCACAACCCAATTCCATGATGGAAATCAGAAAGTGATACGTGCGTCTAGACGGAAAATGAAACAACAAATCAACACATTTTAGAAAAATTAGCTAGTGGGTCTTCACTTTCCGGAGTGCGTATCCTCTGAAATATCTCAACTTTTGCGTGACCGACGTGTCCGGTGCCTATTCGGGAGTGATGTAGGGGTCAGTATTATGTGTGCTTTGAGATTCGTGCATAACTAATTTAAACGGTTTGGATTTTCCATAAAGTCACGCAAAGTTTGAGATATCTCAGTGGATACGAATTCCACTTTCCGACCCCGTACCCATGAGGGTCCGGATCCCTTAAAGTAACTCAATCTTCGGGTTTTGAAACAAGACTGTTTGATTCGAATCTATCGATCGAGATTGTTTTGAAATTTGAATTCATGTTTCAGAATATGTGTGCTCTATTTCGAATAGATCATTCAAATTCGAATTGGACGGTTCAGATTTAAAACTCAAAGATTGAGTTACTTAACGGAATCTGAATTCAAATCGTACCGATGATCCATCATCCCGTGCCGAGTCATCATCAACTAGGCTGAATGCTTTGATGCATGATATCTATTTTTTTGACCTTCATTCCTCATTTCCTCTTGGTGTACACAGAAGGGCGGTGCGATTTGGATGCAAGCAGCAGCAGCAGCAGCCTTTGGTTCATAATTTCATATTAGTGCTCCCCCCACGATGGAGTTCTTAATTTTATTGTGCTGTCGGTGCCCCACTTCCTTTTTGGATCCGTACGGAAAAGGAACGATTAGAATTTAACCTTTCGGCAATGCACAAGTCGATATATAATATATAGGGTGAGTGTATGGTATTATGTATATTACGATTTGTTACTGTATTGTAGTTCTATTATTTGAGTTTTCAAATTTTAACGGTCGATCCGAACAGTTCATCTTGTTCTCCATATTAATATGTATTTGGAGACCAAATTTTACATTTTTTTGAAATTTTGTTTACTATTTTTTTAGATTTATTGAAAATCACTGTTTTTAAATGGTCCAGAATTTTCAGATCAAGTGATTTTCTAAATATGCAAAAAAATAGTAAAAAAATTTCAAAAAATGTAAAATTTGGTCTCCAAACACATATTAATATGGAGAACAAGATGAACGGTTCAGATTCACCGTTAGGATTTGAAAACTTGAATATAGAACCGTAGCACAGTAACAACCCGTGATATGCATAGCACCATAGACTCACTCTAATATATATGTACATAGGTTAGCTAATATCAAAACGTTTGCACTACGACCTAAGTACAACCAAATCGTTTTTGGATTTGTAAAGTTCAAATGATTAATTCAAACTATTATATGTGATCTCTCTATATTAAAATGTACTTGGTAATTAAATTTTATATTTAAAATTTTTTTTTACTATTTATTGAATCACTTTAAAAATCGTTAATCTAACAGTGCATTCTAGTTTTACTGTTTAAACTACTGTTGGATCAATAATTTTTAATGTGGTTTAATAAATAATAAAAAAATATAAAAATATAAAATTTGGTCTCCAATCACATCTTAATAGTAAAACGACAACAAATTGTGGTTCCTGGTGTTATTATTTTTGGCGCAGCACGTGTTTTAAATGCTTGGAAAGTAGACTATAAATAAAGATTGGTTGAGAGATTTTTGGAGATGAATAGGACGGAAACGGTTTAGATTCTTATAATAAAATATAATATACTCAGCTAGCATTTAATGTTATCCTATAGCTAGTCCGTAACCTAACTTGGTTTTAATGGTGATTAAAGAATGACCCATAATGGCGAGTGGCGACAGCACAATATATATATAAATATTTATGAATCTAAAAACGGCACGTGCCTAGCTAGCTAGCTAGCTTGTTCATCACACTAGCTTAGAATTAGATAGATCCTTCGTAGTTGAAGAATGCATTGCATATGATCGATCGATCGATCGATGTAAGCAGCCTTAATTTAGTGCTCCCCTTGTTCTGACATCAGATCCAAATCTCTGGGAAAAATTAATACTGTTAAATAAAATTATTACCAACTAATTAAGCAAGAAAATTAGAAACCACGTTTGGTAATGTTCAAAACCATGTTTTTTTTTTCTTCACAGAAACTCGCATGCTTAATATTATTAATTTTTTTGGCGCGGCACGCGTTTTGCTCAGAATTCGATTATAAATTTATGCAAGGACCAAGTGACTCCCATTTTTTTTTTCTTCAAATTTTTGTGTGATTTTTTATATAAATTAGAATAAAATGCTATGAATATATTTGGGGGTGTTCATTGGTTCGGTTCGGTTGAAACTGAACTGAACTAGGCAAACTGAAGTTATAATTCGGTTTCAAAAATAGAACCGAAACGAACTGAACCGAACCAAAGTTTTATTTCAGTTTGTTCGGTTCAAACCGAAATATATTAATTTTTTATTTAAAACAATTGATTTATAATAAACCGAGGTATATTAAGGACCAAGTGACTCCCATTTTTTTTCTTTTTTCAAATTTTTGTGTAATTTTTTATATAAATTAGAATAAAATGCTATGAATATATTAAAATTGATTCCCATTAATTGTATAAAAAATTTATATGACTCTATTTACATTTGACTTCCAAATTGACCTCTATTTTTTTTTTAAAAATTTCGTCTTAGTATGTTATTTTCTATATAAATTAGAATAAAATGTTACTGATATGTAAATTGATTCTCATTCACATCATATTTTTTATATATATATAATTGAAGCCCTCATGGTTTAAAGGTCTTGCAACGTCCTTGTCTAGCAGACCATATACTATTATTAGTACCGTTTCATTTATTTTCACCAAGCAATAGTAATTTTCTTTCCTAAAAAATTAAACGTTTAAATTCTAAATAGAAGCATATTTTTGAATTTTCTCAAGTTTGCCCATGTTTTACAGCGTCATTAGTTAATATTTACATATTACAGAATAAATTAAAATTGATGCAAAAGATATTGCAAAACTTCAATTGAAGCATAATGGGAAGATTGCATTACAGGAAAAGTGTTTGGAGAAAAGGCATCGCACTACAAGAGACTACAATTTTTTCACCTTTGTTGCTGCATGTATGCAACTTGATATTTCTAACATCTTTTGTCATTAACAACACATTAGCAACTTTTTTCATGTCTGAAAAAACATACTTCATTTAAATTTGAGCACAAAAGAAGTCAAAATAAAGGTAAAACAATCAAGTAAAAAAAGAAAGCATAATTGAACTCTGTACAGTTACATATTGGAATTGGAGGCAAAAATAGAATACTAAAAAGGAATAATTTATGTGCCTTGACAAGAAACAAAAGGCTAAGAAATTCTAATGCATAAATTTAAAATCATTTTAACTCGCTTTATAAACCAATCTCTCTACACAAACTTGTAATATCAGGGATGACTCCATCATTGCAATTTCTAATGATATTGCCTTCTCCTATACACCCCTTTAACAAGGCAGCTGGGTCTTTGGCCCCACCATGACATAAGAAAGATGTTCTGAGCACATTTCCAGTATTCTCTGACAAAGGATCAACACTGCATATTTCTTGCCAAATAGTTGCAGCAAAACACCTTGCGTAATGATAGCTGTAATAACCTGTACCAGTAACAAGTATGAAACAACCATATAATGGTCAGATCTGCACCAGTAACAAGTATGAAACAACCATATAAATATATATTGAGTAGCAAACCTTGATAGCAAAATTATACTTGCACCATAGTTGATGAGATGACTAAATCGTGTGTGCCAATGGGTGCCCTCCACGTGTCCCCAGCTTGTGTGCTCTCTTTTCAAATTACCATATATTGAAATTGTATCTCTAGGACTTAAAACAGCTTGTGTGCTACTGAAATCTTTAGTGGTGAACATTACAGGATGATGAAATGAAATGAGGGAAGGGGAAGGGGGGGTGGGGGGGGTGTATATATATATAGAGAGAGAGAGATTAGGTTGGATTACCCAATGAGTACACATACTTTCTACCCCACAAAGCAATCTCAAGATTGAGCTCATTAACCCGTTGCAGTTTTTCTGCCATAAAACAGTACCAAAATTTCAAGATGAAAAAAAAAGAGAGAAAGAAAACAGTACCACGAGGGGGAAAGAGCACATTGCGACATGACCACTGAGGAGAGTTTACTTTGTTGATGGTAAATTTAGTCTTAATCCAGGCATAATCATAGAACAAGGTTGCACAATCAACACTTAATAACATAATTGAGATTTGCTCGAGTCCTACTTTCAAGATACCAAAACTCTGGTTAAGCCTGTACCAGCATCTGCAGGTGTCATGTTGTATAAGATAGAATTAACAAATTGAAACCCTTGGTTAGAAAGCAGCAATGTTGCACAAGGTCATAAAATTGGTACTGATTTACTGAGACTAATACTGCATTTTTTAGTAAGAAAGATATGATCTACCCGTGGGGAATGCATCCCTCCCTTCTCAAAGTCAACCCGAAGTGTGTGGCCCGCCCTTCTGGCTTCTTCACTGTGCAAAACACAGTCCCTCTCAGATTTGAACACAGCATTGTACAATGTTGTGTTTGTGTTCAATTCCTAAAAAGAAAAGACAAATCCCCTATAAGTTAAAATAGTAGAAGAATGAATAAAATGTTGAATTTCTAAAACAAAAGGAGCTCTTTCACCAAAAAGGTTGTAACTCTGGTAAGTGTAGACATAGCAACTGGTATCTGCACATGTTATAGCAATTCAATACAGATGCAGCTCTGGTAAAAAAAATTAGTTAACTAGGAGTAAGATTCCATGTTCAGTTCAGATTCTTCTCCACGTGTCAAAAATTAGTTAAGACTTGGAGGTACTCATTGATTCTCATGGAGGCCTTATCAGCTTCTTTCACATATTCTCTAAAACATGAAAAAAAGGGGGTAATAAGTAGAAACTAGAGTGGTGCCTGTGATCAGAGAGGAGAGAGAGTTATAGAGATCTGTCAGGATGTGTGTTGTGGCATAATTCAGCAGAGTCTATGACAGAGCAAACCTAGCAGAAAAATAAATCAATTAATTTAAAATTGTTCGGAAAATACTCCAAAACAGTAAGCTTATGATATGATGAAAAGAGTAAAAAGGTAACATACATACAGTGTTAGATATCTCATCCATGGTGCTCATGATCTCCATTGATGGGGGCAGCTTAGAGATGTGAGGTGCAAGCTCCTCTGATCTGAATTTAGGAATGCCATCAGGAATACAGATATAAAAAGCGTACATACATTTATTAGAAAGAAAAATGACTGGCCTTTCACCTTTGAATGGCATCATCAACAAAGCGTCTAAATTAAGCCTTTGGCTGTTCTCAAAACGGAGAATCCGTAGAGACCCATCTCCTCCGAAGCAGCCACTGAGGCGAAGGCCGAGGCATCGAAGCAACTTTCAACGGAATGCGCACGGCGCAGTATTTTCAGTTTGAAAGCATGAGATAGCAGCATCCTTAACTGAGGCGGAGGAGAGAAGGGAATTGCAATCAAAGAGAAACAAACAAGTGATGACAGGAGGAAAGAAAAAAGAAGGATGCAGTAGCCCCAAATTTCATGAATTAATTAATTAAGCCCATGAGCCAGTCAGTGATGGGCTCGAGTTTTCCAAATACTAAATTAATGTCACGTAAATAATGATACCTGAATTTGCAACGTTAATAGCTCAAATTAGTGGGGTTTGAAACAAAAAAAAAAAAAAAAATTAGTGGGGTTTAATTTTTTTTTTTTTTTTTTTTGAGAAACGAACGGACTTGGGCCCTGATTTTTAATATCTGACCTAATCACTTACCCAGCTTCGATTTTTTTTTTTTTTTTAAGTTATATCTCAATAATGATTGTGTTCCTCTCAAAGCTACTTGGAAATTTGTCCCCTCACAGCCACTGTACTCCTGTTTTTTTTGCCGCAACAGGTGCTAATTTTGCATCAAAATATGGACATTAAATGAATCCATTTTGTAAAATATGATATCTATGAAACATAATAACTCAATCAAACAAGCTTTTAATGAAATAGTGCAAAAACTTGTATAAATTACACTGGTTTTGAGACCCTGACACACTTTCACAAATTATTGTCAAATATACTTGAATAAATTACATTGTATGTGACATCTATGAAACATAATAAGTCAATCAAACAAGCTTTTAGTGAAATTGTGTAAAAACTTGTATAAATTACATTGGTTTCCAGCACACTTTCATAAATTATTGTCATATAACATGTTTCAACATGACTTGTTCAATTAATTTGAATATTCGAGTTCTTGAATTCTCAGACAAGTAAAAGCTGAGGGCCTGAAGGGGAACAACTAAAAGTTGGTTGTTATAGGAGAAAAAAAACTCATTGGGTTTAAATGCTGCTACTATCATATTTTTCTTGAGAAAATATAAATATCCTTTATTTTCTTTTTCTTGAGAAATACAAATACTAGTATCTTAAAAGAAAAAGGAAGAGAAAAGTCAGGTTCAACTTAAATCAGTGATGTGAGTACCATTATTTTAAATCACTCGAGGGGCACATCGACATCGGTGAACTAAAATGAGGTGGTTTCCTGACCTTAGTAGCTTGCTCAAATGCATAAGCAATCTCAATCAATTTAGGTTCAAATCCCTTCAACCCCCCGAAACAAATACCGAATGGAACACCTGTTTCGCCATATCCAGCTGGTACACTGATACCAGGGTACCCTCCTATAGCGAGAATGCTAGACACAGTTGAATCTGGTGTAACTATTGCATCCAGTTGTTTCTCTCTCATAAGGGTTTCGATCCCATTGGAGGAGAGTTGTGCCATGTTGGAAATTGCATCTCTCTCTTTTGAGCCAATCCCGTTCGTGCTTTCTGACATGAGGAAGATTAGTTGGCCATATTCTTTGATCTTTTCCTGAAATTCACAAAAAAAGATATTTATAAAATGTTCTAAGCCTGATAAGTGTGTTCCTAACAAGCACTATTAAAAGACACCAAACACTAGTATTAAAGTTTTTGGCACTGTACTTGGCTGAACATGTTTAAATCAACTTTAGCAACCAAGGTCTTCAATACACAAACAAGCATCAGAATTTCCCTCTAGATTTTGCTACCAAACTTGTAAAGTCTACTATCAGTAAATACTAGTCTTGTATCAGACCCAGTCAATTCATATTCTAGTGCAACTGAACTTTATTACGATTTGTTACTAGTTCACTGTAATTATTTGTTATTATTATCAGTACCTCTTTTTTGTGCTTTTCATTGAAAGATATGACATCAGAAAGTGATCTGACAGGAGAAGAGGCCAATTTAGACAAATACTCATTTAGTGCCACTTTAAACTCAGCAGCAAGTGCAAGCTCTTCCCCACTTTGGTTGTAATCCAAGATTGCACTAATGTTCGGTATTTGAAGATTGTCAATTAGAATTGCACCTTTTTCCCTGAAATTTACATTTAAATTAAGAAAACATTATGAGATCAAATCAACGAAATGATACTTAAAATAGAGAAATCACTGATTGAATTGTCAAAGTACCAGGAGGTCCAGAACTGAATCTTATTTCACCACCAATATTTTTCTCTGTTTTATTTCTTTTGTCTTTGCTTCTTTTTTGGCGCCTAATTATGGATTAAGAGTAAATTGAGGCTTGCTTTGCTGGTCCTTATTTAAGTCTTAATTGCATAGCATAGGGAAAAATTAAGAAATGATAAGATCAGGACTTAATTGCATGACTGGTATATGAGTAGTCAGTAGACCCAAATATTTTTGAAGTGGTGATTCTAACATGCATCCAAGTTTTAAGGTACATCCTGTCTTTGCATACACCCACTGACTAAAATTCAAACTTAATAACTTTCCTCTAATAATTCAGGAAAAGGAGTATTTCCACTAGTTAATTTATTAGGAGATGATAAAAATTGTTTGCATTGAATGTACACATTATTAGGAGATCAAAGATTTTAAAATAATTAATGGGTTGTATTATAGATTTTTCTTATATAAAAAAATATTTAATACTATTATTGGAAATAATTAATGGGTTGTATTATAGATGTTCGGTATTTGAGAATAAATAGCTATTATTTGGAAAGTTTGCTAATATAGGAGGTGCCTTGAAACTTTGTATGCTAGAATTAACCAATTTGAAATTTTAATTCTCATGTTACATACACATTTTGATACTATTTCTTTATGCCATACCTCATTATACTGAAGTGCTGTTCGAATACTTTTCCCTTAAGAGAGTTCTTTGGAAAGTCAAAGAAACCTTTCCTAAGAATTCCAATTCTTTTACCCATCAACCCCTCAAGTTTTAAAAATTGCATGTAGCCCCCTTGAGGAATATACTTTGCTGCTTTTTTAGTCGCTTTGGCATCATATCGGTCATATCCTGCAATGGCATCTAATACATACACTGCATCTGTCACTGTTCGACAAATCGGGCTGCATTGGTAGGATATAATGTCAGTAATATTCCACTATATTTATACTGCACCACAAAAATAAAAAAATGATATGCGTACCCAATGGTGTCTTGTCTAGGGGAGATGGGAATGACCCCACTCCGGCTGGTGAGCCCCACAGTGGGCTTAATCCCCACCACAGAGTTGGCAGCTGACGGGCAAAGGATTGAACCGTCAGTCTCTGTCCCTAGAGTCACTGTTACCAGATTGGCTGCCACTGCTATGGCAGACCCACTGCTTGACCCGCATGGGTCTGCCGACACCACGTATGGATTCTGTATTATCAGATAAGTTAGGATATTTACAATTGACATAATCACATCAAACATTTAACAGAGAGGCAAAGAAAACTAACTTTGCCTTGTCCAGCCCGTGCACACCAACCATTTGGTGCATGGTCTGAACGAAAATTAGCCCATTCACTCAAACTGGCCTTGCCCAAAATCACGGCACCGGCTTCTCTCAGCCGTTTAACCACGCCCGAGTCTCGACTCACAACAGAACCAAGTAATGCAAAGGAACCAGCTGTAGTGTTAAGCTTGTCAGCAGTGGCAATTAAATCCTTTAACAAAACTGGTATACCATGCAATCTGCTCACAAAAACATAAAAAATTTATATTTGTTCAAGTAGTGATTAATTAAAGCACTCTTCAACAAAACCCACCTGTTATTGTTCGAAGTAGAGTTCCTTTCCCGGTCCAGATCGGCACGGGCAGCTTGAGTCAACGCGTCTGGGTTGACTTCAATGACTGCACGGAGAAGTGGGTTGAGGCTTCGGATGACAGAAAGGTAATGTTGAACGAGTTGTACGGAGGTGAGAGAGCGGTTTGCGAATGCTTCATGGATGGAGTCTACAGTGGCTTCAGTGAAGTCGAAGGAGTGAGTAGAGAAGGGGAGGAGGAAGAGGGAGAGCAAGATTACAACTGTGAGAGCGAAGGAGAAGCGGTGAAGGTAGAACAAATTAGGCATTGGGATTTGGGAAGGAATGGTTTGATGACTGAGAGGTGAAAGAAAGTTGGACGGAGCAACTACGGAGACTGAGACTGAGACTGAGAGGAGAGAGCGCACCGCAAAAAAGGGAATGATTTGGTACTGTCTTCTGCGTTAACTCAAAAGAGCATTTTTGAGTTTAATGCATCTCAGCTGTCTGATCAGGATTTATGACGCACGGGGCCCTTTAATATTAGTGCAGATCTAAATCGGACCGCCAACATCTATAAAAACACGTTCCGTTAATGCAGAGGATACGAATTCTCCTCCAGGCTGCAGCTCTAATTAATTTTTGTTTTTGTTTTTGTTTTGGGTGAAGCTCCAATTAATTGTTAGACGCATGGGGCTGGAGTACAAACTACAAAGTCCACTTCGGCATTGCTGACAGTGACAGCTCGCCTCTGTCAAAACGGCTAACGGTCCGATCTACTCACCACAGCACTCCCACGATCGAATTTATTCACTACCGCACTCGGATAGTTAGAATGTTTCGTTTTAAATAAAATTGTTAAATCAGCCAATTATGCTCATATTTGCTTGGTAATTAAACTATTAATGGGAAAATCATTTTTTCGTAGTCTATTTGTTTAGTCTGTTGATTGGAAATTAAGTTTCTTACCAAGGACATGGTAAAATCCCCTCCTCTCCTTCCTCTTTAATTCACACTCCATATTCATTCGTTTTTTTTCACTGCTTATAGATCTCATCTCCGACACGTTATGCCCTCCTCTCTCTTTTGTTAAGCTCTATTTCTTTGAGCGGAGAAGAAAATGAAAGAGAAAGGAGAGAACCGAGAGCGTGGTATCGTTAGAGTTCGGAGCGTAGAGTTCTCATCTTGATTGAAACACGACGGTGAGTAGATCCGGTCACCGGAGTGTAGCGGTGTGGCAGTTAGAAGAGCGGATCCGGTTGTGGATCGATATGAAGATTAAGACATTAGAATGATTATGAGTGTATACAAATAGGATTAGAAGAGTAGATCTAGAGTAGATCTAATTAAAAAGTATATCTAATAATTTAGAGAGTGATTAAAGGCGATTAGAGTAATTTTGAGAATTTGGTGAGAGAATAAAGAAGTAAATTTAGAAATTAGAGTCGCTTGACTCGTTGTAAATACGTTTTTTATCAATCTAATTGTTCTTAAAAAAAAAGGACATGGTAAAATATCATCGGTGCTTTTGCAGCGTAAGAAAATATGCGTATGTTTCGTTTAACAAAAATAATTTTTTTTTTTGTATATCCATCAAATTTTCTAATTTTACATTCAACCATTATAATTAATAAAACTACATAATTGTATGAAATTAAGTACACAAACGAGATTAATTCATGAGCTTAACTAAAAAAAAATCAATTGCCTTCTAATAACAATTTCTACAATTGATCTATATCTAATTAGTAATTAACAACCTAAATTTTTATATTATATTATATTATATTATATTATATATATATATTACTTTTGAAAACATATTCCAATTATTTTAATTAGGATTTAGGAGCTATCATCCAATGAAAACATATAGCCAGATGTGGTCAGTGCTTAACAATAACATTGACTATTTTTTAATTTTGTTTTAATAAAACAAATATAAACATATTAAAAGAAAAGAATTATGTCCATTGCCAAAATCAATGTTTTAATATTTCCCAACAAATGTAATTAAAATTAAGTTTGATGATCGATACTAAAGATTTATATGGAAGCCAGGCAGAGGCTACGTACTCACTGTCTTCATTGGATCCAGGTTTGCTGTTACTTTTCTCTTGAGCAAGGCATCTTTGTGCCTATATCTCTTTCTTTAAAATGAATACAACAGACACTTGGAGATTGAGCAAGGCCTCTTTAATTATCTCAATCTCTCTCCCTTCTCCCTCTCTTCTCTCACAGGAACTTGGAGATTGAATACAGGAAGCAAACTAATCTCTTATCTTTCTCTTATAAGGTAAAATTTTTGTCCTCTCTTAAATCTTTCCGTGTTTTATTGTAACCTTCTATATTTTGAATCGCATTATTTATAATAACTTGTATTAATATTTTTTTATTACTGTGATGATTATTATTTACAATATCATGTTCTATAACTATTAGTTTCTAACCTTAAAAAAACACTATTGCTTTATATTTTTTAGTATTATGTTACTGTCAATTTAATATTTAAGACGCATTTAGTATGGAATTAGTGGTAATTTAATAATGGAAGAGAGAACATTTATACCAAAATTATGAAATTCTTATTGATATTGGCATGTCATTTATTCTCATTTTCCTCACTGTTATTAATGTACTAACATGTCATAATGTTTTGAGTTGTAATTAACAATTAATTATGAAATTATAATATGGATTAAGTCTTATTGGGTTGCATCAAATATAGGCCCGAAATTTTTTCTCTCTGATAGATCTGATCTGATATAATCAGATTAGGATAATAGTTTTTTATCAGATGCGATAAAGTGGTGCGATCTGAATGTGTGTGTTGTATTATCAATATACATGCAGATGATTAGTTCGGATATAACTCAAAGCTATACATTTTTGGATAAGAAAAAAAAGGAATATTAGAGAAACAAACTTTTGGTTTTATTGGATTAAACTGCAAATCTGATTTGTTTGAGATTGCACTATTTCAGCAACTGAGAAAGAGAAAAAAATAAGAGGGGACTGTCAGTTGATGCTAACACTGACTCGCGGTTGTTTTCGAACTGTTCGTGTGGATACTAGGAGAGACGTGGCTGCAGTTACTATTGCATGGTTTCGACACCAGACGTACGAAGTGAAGAAAGTTACTGCTATCTTGAAGTTTTTGCTGCGCATCTAGTGGTAAATTCTATATATATCTTGAAATTAATTTTAAACATTTTTCAAGCCACCCAACTATTTAATACCATTGTTATTACAACAAATGATTTTTTCCATCTGAATTACGAATCCATGACCTCTCACATAGAGACTGTATACCTTTGCCACTAGATCAAATGCTAATTCTATTTTAAACATGAATTCTAATTTTCAAATAGTAGTGTAAAGTGAATTAAATTATCGCACCTATAAGTCTATAACCTACCCGAATTCCCTACACTCACTAACATACCTTGTTATTAGAATTTGACAAAAGTAATAAGTACATTGTACTCGAAACTTGTTAGAGTATGTGTCCGCCCAGGTACATTTGGTGCAATTTAAAAGAATGAACGGTTCAGATTAATTCTATTCAGATCAAACTCAATTAGGTAGCTGCTATGACTGTAGGGGGCTGCTTTAAGACTTGTGCCAAGCTAAAAAAACGGTCCTGATTTTCAGCTTGCACCTCAGGTACCTGAGGTGATATGGATTCACCTTGTTAGTGGACTTGGATATCAAACCTCCGGGTATAATAACAAAGCTGGAAACTAATTATAAACTGCTCCCAGGCCAAATCTTATATACATATGAAGTAACACAAATTTTGATGTTTAATAGAAAAATATCCGAATCTTTCATTACGTATTTTAATCTACCCGCACCCGCTCCCCACTATTTTAATTTGCCCATGAATTTCCAAATGGACCCTTGCATATTCTTAGAATTATTTGCTCATTTTTTATTGAAATCAAATTTTAAATTGCTTAGAGAATATCCTCTCCATTTTATAATGCAATTAAGTAGAGAAATAGAAAAAATATATCTTTATCATCACCGTGGTACCATATGAAGTAAGAGTTCTTTTATCCGAAATTTTAAAATTTGAAAAATAAATCAAATAATCATGATTTTCTGAAAATTCTAAATTTGGCGCGGTCACAATCTGTAGTGGTAAACACCTTTTTTGGTGTCCGCAACCTCAAATGGTGGACAATTATTTTATCAAAATTTTAGAATTCAACGGTGCCGTCGAATATTATTTTTTATTAATTTTCGAAAATGAATGGAGCAACTTATAATTTTAATATACTAGAAGGAATATCAAACAAAATAGATGAATTATCTTATAACTTAGATGTACTAGAAGTCCTACGAAATAATTTTCAAGCATAATTTTTTTGCGGTTGTAAAAAAAAAAATTAAAATATTTTTTAGTGTTTTATTGGAACAAAATAAGATTTCGGATCTGAGTTATTGTTCCTAGTTCAAAATTTTTTTTTGGGTATACAAAAAAAATTTCCAAGGTCCTTCTACTATATTCAAAATTCTATTTGTGGTTGCGACAATATCAAATTTGAAATTTAAAGAAAATCGTGGTTAAATGGTTTAATTTTTTTTATGGTAAATATAAAAAAATTGGATTTGAAAAGAGATTATTAAGGATTCCCTTATCTTATCTTCTCTTGAAAGAAACTTCATTAAACTACTCAACGTCCATACATTTGAGAAATTAATATACTCAACATACAATTAGGATTTATCATTGATTTGTCTTCCCGTTTTTATTTTTTTATTTTTTTTTATTTCGTAGTTAATGATGTTTTTCATTTTGTTTCGTCTACCTCTCTACTTGCATTGTGTTTCCTCTCTTTAAATGAATACTTTATTTAATGAATTATATTTAAATGATCTACTAGAAATAGCAATTGTATAAGAAATTTGTTAACTACTTTATTATAATAGAATTTAAGCAAACTAATATTGTGCAATAGTTGAAGAAAGAGTGTCCAATTAATGCTAGAAGAAATACATAGTGTTGTGTCAATAATTACATAGTGTTGTTTCAGGGGCAAAAAAATTGACTATAAAATTATGCTGTCCAAATTAATAACATAATATATATTTCCCAATATAAATACCCTCCAAATAGGAGAAGAGAGAAAATATGGAAGATCGATGTGTAGTGACGGGCAGTTAATAGAAAGACATCGACTTAATTCTATCACATGCAAGTTGTAAATTGATAGTTAAAATTTCAGAATTTCATATCAAAATATTTTAAACCGAATGCGGTCCAAAATCCAAATCAATTTTTAGTTCCCAATTAAGAAAGTTTGTCAATAAGAGCTGCTAACAAGACTTGGTATTTGGCCCATAATAATTTAATAAGAGGAGAGATCAAGTTACAACATTTTTTGAGTTATAACAAGTTACAACAAGTATTTTCTTTATTTTGAAAGTCCAAATCGTCGATTCAAACCATTAAATGTGATATCTACAATAAAATATGCTTGGAGATCAAATTTTATATTTTTTGAAATTTTTTTACTATTTATTAAGATAGGTACAAAAACTAGTCAAATTCATATCATTGAATTTTGTACCTATTTTAATAAATAGTAAAAAAATTTCAAAAAATGTAAAATTTGGTCTCAAGTACATTTTATTATAGAGATCATATCTAACGATTTGAATCGACAATTTAGACTTTCAAAATGTAAAAAATACTTGTTGTAACTCAAAAAATATTATAACTTAGATCCCTCCTCATTTAATAAATTTTTAGTATATGATCCTATCCTATCCTATCAACTATCAACTACATGGATATTTATTATGCATGCAAATATAAAAAGTTGACGGGACATTTTTTAATATGAAATTAAACAAGCAAGTCATTAGTCATAGAGTCATAGACCCATATCCTATTTGCTGGATTCTCTGTATGCAATTCGGTGGACCGCAAACAATATCATAGAATATTGTTTCTAGCATTATAATTGAAGCTGCTACACTAAATATTGGGGAGATTTAAATTGCATCTCGTTGGAATTGAGGCACTTCAGTTTTCATCAGTAAATGTTTTGTCTTTTACTATTTGTTTTAAGTGTGTAACTTTTTATGGTAAAACTGTAAAGAATTTACGAGGATCATGTCCAGCAATATTTTAGTTCGAAGAGTTGGATAAAGATATATATATATATATATATATATTAGTGGCGGACTGACCGTTTGAATTTTGCATTTCAGTTCGATTTATTTCTGCATGTTTAGCTAAGCTGGGTCATTTATTATATATATATTGTATTTAGATTCAATGTTTTTTTAATATCCATGAATATTGTTAAATAAATATTTTTTATGAGAATTTATTTTTATTATCTTGTAATATATTCCGTTGCAACACGCACACGTACAATACTAGTATAAAAATATATATACATGTAAATTGTACTTTTAAAATTTATATATCTTCATTCTCCTTGTTTCTATCCTTTTTACTAGATCTTTATATTTTTTTTTTCAATTTTAGAGAAAAAATAATGAAAAATATTAAAATACAGGTCGAGAAAGATAAAAAGTTCAATTATTTTATTTTTGCAATTAGTTATTTTACATATAACACTTAACGCAAAACTAAGCTCACATTGAATATAGAAGGTAAGTGACCTATAGAGAGGAATATATATTTTGAAGGAGAGAGACAAGAAAAAATAAACCCAATATGACTAAGGAGAGGGATGGAGATGGAAAAATAGAGAAAATATAAAAATAAATAAATGATGCATGGATGAATGAATTCTCATCTAATGTTTTGAATGAAAATGATAACTTTTCACGCAACAAATATCAAAGTTCAGTGTTAAAAATATAAATATTATAATATGAATAATGAATCCTTAAGTATTAACAGTAAGCGTTCGTCTAACGGATATGGTATTGTCAAGCGATTAATTAAAAATAATAAAAAATAATTAGTTATAATAAAAAATAATAAAAAATAATCGACTGATTAATCAAAAAAATTTATGATAGTTTGATTGCTACCAACAACTAATTGACCAATTAATCAATTTAAACGACCGTTTTTTACAACATTGCTCTGGAGTCAGGACCTGGGAGCTCAAAGGTGAGGTTACCAATCATTTATCGATAAAATGAAGTTTGAGAGTTCACACTTCACACGGCAGTGATTGAGTGATAGGGATCCTCTAATGTAACAAAAATTGTGAGGTTAGATCTCAAATTTCATGAGCCTCTTTAATATTCGTGCCAGTGACCCCATGGGAATATGGGATCCCCACATGCACTTGTCTTGTCCGCATTTATTAATCGGCGGGTTCACTAATTGAATTCTCACTTCTCACCTTCTTCCCTTCCAACTAAAGAGAAATTAAAATCCAGAAGAGAAGAGAAGAGAAGAGAAGAGAAGAGAAGAGCTGTTGTACGTCCAGCTCTGGAAGAGAGAGGCGATCACAAATTTCATGCAGTGCCTCAGTGCAATTTTTCTTCGTATAATTAAGCCTGAAAGAGGTGTCACATAATTAAGCCTGAAATCTTTCTTCGTATATACTTAATTTGATTGTAATCTAATCTAATTAAGACTATCCATGGGGTTAATTAATTATCATTTCTTAAGTCTAATATTTGCAAATATTTTTTGTTTGACAGCTTCTGCACCTCTCTCTTCTCACCGGAACTAGCTTGGAGATCGATTGAATATAAGAGGCAAACTAATCTCTTCTCTTATAACTTATAAGGTAAAATTTTTGTCTTCTCTTGAATCTTTCCATGTTTTATTATAATTATCCTTTTTTCTATTTTGAATCGTATTATTTATAATAACTTGTATTAATATTTTATGATTATTGTGATGATTAATACTTGCAATATCATGTTTTATAACTATTAGTTTCTAATTAACCTTCAAAAGAAAATTATTGGTTTCTAATTTTTAGTATTATATATGTTACGGTCAATTTAATATTTAAGACGCATTTAGTATGGAGTTTATTGGTAATTTAATAATGGAAGAGAGAACATTAATTTATGTCAAAATTATGAAATTCTTATTGATTTTATCCTGTCATTTATTCTCATCTTTCTCATGGTTAGAAATGTACTAACAGATCAAAATATTTTTGGGTTGTAACTAACAGTTAATTATGAAATTATAATATGAATTAAGTCTTATTGGGTTGCATGCATCAATGTATAGGCTTGAAATTTCTGTTCTCTGATCTGATCTAATATGATAATATTATGATAAGAATTTCTGACTAGGTGTGATCAAGTGGCACAATCTGAATGGGTGTTGTATTATAAATTAATACACATGTAGATGATCAGTTTTGGATATAACTTAGAACTATACGTTTTCGGATAAGACAGAAATGACAGAAAAATGATATAAAAAAAATAATGGAAAAAACATAATTTCGGTTTTATTGGATTAAACCAAAAATTTGATATGGCTGAGATTGCTCTATTTCAGAAACTGAGAGAGAGAAAGAGAAAGATAAAAGGGGACTTTAAGTTGGCGCTAGCACTGACTCACTATTATTTTCGAACCTATTTGTGTGGATACCAATAGAGACGTTACTGCAATTACTATTGTGTGGATCTGACACGAGACATACAAAGTGAAGAAAGTTACACCCAGAGCTTGAAGTTTCTGCTGCACATTTAGTGGTAAATCCTATATATAACTTGAAATTAATTTTAAATATGAATTCTAGTTTTAAGATAGTGAATAAATTATGAACTGAATCAAAAATTTGTACCTATATATAATCTACCCGAATTTCCTACACTCACTAACGCACCTTATTATTAGAATTTGACAGGAGCAATAAGCACATTGTACTCGAAACTGTTAGTGGGCTTGGATATCAAACTTGGGTATAATAACAAATCTGGAAACTAATTGCTTGGTTCTACAAACTGATCACAAGCCAAATCTTATATGAAGTAACACAAATATTGATGTTTAATAGGAAAATATTCGAATCGTTCATTACAAATTTTAAATCTACCATTAATTTGCCCATGAATTTCCAAATTGACCCATATTCTTAGAATTTGCTCAATTTTTGACTGAAATCATATTTTAAACTGCTTCAGAGAATACATTCTCTCCATTTTATAATAGAAATAAGTAAAGAAATAGAAGAAATTATATTTATAATTATAGGGATAATTATATATTGAGGAGGGTTGAAATGCCTCTATTTTTTGTGCCTTCACTATACCTCCATTTTTTAAAACTTTAATACCTCAAAATTTAAAATTTAAAAATCAAAATAAAACCGTTAGATGTGATCTATGTTATTTTCTCTATGTGCTCATAAAAAATTATCACATTTCAATTTTGTTTTTATGTGAATCAATAAGTTCAAAATGTCTAGAAATCATCCATATTAATGCATTTTTTACAAGCTCTTGATGACAATCAAAAGAAAATTGAAATGTCATAATTTTTTACACGTGCATAAATAAAATGACGTAGATCATATCTAACAATTTTATTTTGACTTTTAAGTTTTAAATTTTGAGTTATTAAAGTTTTAAAAAATGGAGGCATGATGGAAGCACAAAAAATGGAGGCATTTGAACCCTCCTCTTATATATATGGTACTATATATGAAATAAGAGTAGGGCTGCTAATGATTAAGGTTCGGCTCAAACTCGGCTCGGCTCAATGAGAGAACCAAAATGATTTGGCTCTAACTCAGCTCAATTTTGAAAGAAAAAGCTTGGCTCAGCTCAGCTCATGTAAACACTTGACTTAATTTGGCTCGACTCGCGAGCTCATGAGCCGGCTCATATTTTTACTTCTTTAAGAATTATGTATATATGCCTGGTGCTGATTATATAACAATGACATTTTGCTTTAGCATTTGTGTTGGGTACGGGTACTGTAATTGCTCCAATTAATTATGTATATATACCCGTATATTATATGTAACATGATTCTCGGAAAGGTCATAATAAATGAATTTATAGTAACACCACGTCTTTACTATAATTAAATTACTCACACTTTCCAATTGTATTCATATATAGATGCGAATTTTCTAGTAGAACTAGCGCAATACAAAAAACTAAAACAACCTCGGAAACATATATTTACGTCAATTTCAGGTTTATTCGTGTTAAGAAAAGAAGACATCTAAATTGTATAATATACATACTATGTATATGCTCCTGTGCATTCGTAATTCGCGCAGAAATTTATGGAAAAAATAACTATTTTTTTTACCATCTTTGCAGAAGATAACTATTTGACTATTTCTCAATGATAAATTATTTAACCAATATTCTTTTTTATTTTCAAATTTATCAATTTCACAAATATAGTTTGTGGGGCTGTTAATTTTGATATTTAATGCATGCATGAATTACAGAGAATGATTCCGCAGACTAAACCTGTAGAATCAATTTGTTGATTTGCAAACCTGTTAAATTTAAAATTCTTAAAAAAAAAAAATTATTTGGTTTATAATTTTTTAGAACATAAAAAAAAAAAACGATTAAGAAAGCGTTCTGAATAATTCAAAGTGCGTAGTAAAAGTGAACTGAAAGTAAATGCAAAAGTTGTAGAAATTTTGAGTATCAGCAAAACTGTTGAATAAAATTTCTATAATAATTTCTTGCAGAGAATCTCAATTTTTTTTAGTTAAAACTCTGTAATTATATCTTTCGTTTGTTCTTTTTCAAGACTTGAAACATGGTCCAATTTAACCAAGTTAAAAATAAACCTAGACAAATAAGTAAAAATATGAGCTGGCTCGCAAGCCGAGTCAAGTCGAGCCAAGTGTTTACATGAGCCGAGCCGAGCGGAGTTCGGCCTTTTTTTCAATTTCAAATCCGATTTGTTATGAATTATTGAGCCATTCAACTCATTGATTTGTGAGCCAGCTCGACTCATTAGCAGCCCTAAATAAGAGTTTTTTATCTGTCAAATTTTTACCGCTTCCAAATATAATTATAGGGATAATTTTGTTATGAAATTCAACTAAGGACAAAGCAATTAGTTTGAAAAGAGATTATATATATATTAAGGATTCCATTCCCTTATCTTCTCTTGAAAGAAACTTCATTAAACTACTCAACGTACATACATTTGAGAAATTAATATACTCAACATACAATTAGGATTTATCATTAATTTGTCTTCCCGTTTTTTAGTTTAATTTCATCGTTAATGATGTCTTGCATTTTGTTTCCTCTTACCTCTGTACTAGCATTTTGTTTCCTCGATTTAAATGAACACCTTATTTAATGAATTATCTGATTTGTTCTGTCAACATTTTCTTAATTTAAAGCAATTCAGTCTTGTATTAAGCCACAGAAACCATAAAATAAGATGGGGTATCTCCAAATATGGAAGATTTGCATTGAGGGGCAGACGGGCAGTTAATAGAAAGACGACGACTTATAAGGGCAAGGACACATCGTTAAATTCAGTATCATATAACAAGTTGTAAATTGGTAGGTAAAATGTCAGAATTTCAGATCAAACTATTTTAAACCGAACGGTCCAAATCAATTTTTAGTTCCCATTTAAAAAATATACGTCAAACAATCTGAATATAAAAACAGATTAAGTGAAAAATATGCATTGCATCGAACAAATTTGACAGATGTTACACAAACATTACATCATTTAATCCTATTATGTATAATCTCTAAAGCCATAACAAAACTAAAACACAAATAATGACATAAAAAGTATAGATTTTGAAGAAATATATTAATTTCAACAATTTTTCATTATGTTTGTTATCATTTGTTCATCCTCTAACATCAATTAATAGACTATATCGTTGCTTCTTAGGTCGAAGAAATTAACCATTGCAATGAGCAACCATCAAACTGGAGGTGGTGTTGTGGAGTTGGTCGGACGAACACTGAAACGCCTTAAACTAGCCAAGGAGCAAGTTCCTGACAATTCAGAGATGGAGAAAATCATCGAACAAATGAGCATAGAGGTTGTAAAGATAAAAGATATTCTTGATAGTAGAGAAAAATTGGACAAGGAATTAGCTGGTTACCTTGGAAAGATAGAAAGGCAAATTGATCCCTTGATTGATCGTCAACCTTGCGTAAAGGCAAATTCAGAGATGGAGAGACAAGAGGACTGGAGGCTGCAATCAATAAAAAAGAGACAGAAGGACTGGAGGCTGCCTAAGAGGGACACAGAGAAGTGGATGGACCACCACCAGCTTCCCCCAGAGCTTAAAAAACACGTCAGGCGTTTTGTGCAGGTGAAATGGTTTGCCACCAAAGGGGTAGAAGAGGAATCGATTTTACACGCTCTGCCTTCTGACATTCGTCGTGATGTGCAACGTCACCTGTGTCCAAACCTTGTGAGACGTGTTCCCTTATTTAATGAAATGGATGAGCAGACGGTAGTGGCAATATGCGACCGTCTGGTATCATGTCTATACCCTGAAGGTACGTACGTGGCAAGAGAAGGAGATCCTGTCAATGAAATGCTCTTCATTATACGTGGCACCTTGGAAAGCAACACCACTAATGGCGGCCGCTCCAATTTTTTCAATTATATTCACCTTAATGCTGGCGATTTCTGTGGGGAAGAACTCCTTACTTGGGCCCTCATGCCAAAGATCCATGATTATTTCCCAACTTCTACTCGTACCGTGAAAGCACTTACCGAGGTTGAGGCATTTGCACTACCAGCTGAAGACCTCAAATTTCTGGTGAACCAGTTCAGACATTTACATAGCAGAAATCTAAAAAACACTTTTCGTTTCTACTCTAGTGAATGGCGCCTTTGGGCTGCTGGCTTTATTCAGGCTGCCTGGCACCAATACAAAAGGCGAATAATGGATGAAAGGCAAATTGATCCCTTGATGAATCGTCAACCTTGCGTAAAGCCAAATTCAGAGATGGAGAAAGCCACCATAACTGAAGTGGGACAATCATCAAATCAAAGTCATCAAATGGACGAAGACTCCAAGTTCGAAGAATTTAGGGACTCGCTGGACAAAGTCACAAGGGACTGTCTAGATAGCCTTGCAATTTTTCCAAAAAATGTAGTACTGGGCAAGAGATTTCTGACTTACTTGTGGCTTACCTTTTTATGGTGGCCGGTAGTTGACTTTGAAAGGATCTTTTCTGATCTGATGGACATTCACGTCCTTGTACCAGTACATAGAGAGCATAATAAAGGAAGTAAGTGCTTCACCATTGAACATATATTACATAAGCAGTTGATCTCCTACCATGAGAGTAAGAGAGATCACAATGTTATTTTAGAGAAAGGGGAAGAAGGTAGTTGGTGCTTGTTTATGGATATACTACTAAATATTGACGAGAGGTATCTCGATTCCAAGGACATAATAGACACTATGAACAATGATGTGTATGTGGTTCAACTTGGTAGTTGGCATTACACAACAGATATTCACAATGGTGTCGAGCAAACTGGATCTGAAGAAACAAAGTTAAAAGACCATATTGAGGTCAACCAAACTGATTTTTTAAAGAAGATGGAAAAAAACGTGCGTTACCTTAGCCTGCGAGGCATTTCGGGAATAGTAGAGCTTCCTGCATCAGTTGGGAAACTAGAACTTCTGACGGTACTGGACCTCAGGGCTTGTCATAATTTGGAAAAATTACCACAAAAACCATCCAGATTAAAAACAAAATTCAGTTGGTTCTGGAATCTCATGGTTTTAGATATTTCAGAGTGCTACCTGTTAGATTATATGCCAAAATGGGTATGTGAGCTCTCTAAATTAAATGTGTTAAAGGGTTTTGTGGTTGGCAGCATGGGAAATAAAAACCAGTCCTGTTGTTTAGGTGATCTCACAAAATTAAAATATCTACAGAAGCTCAGCATTAGATTTACCATTGACAATTTGGGTCCTGAAGTTTTCCGGGGTTTTAATTCTCTGAACGAACTTTTGGTATTGACCATAACATGGAGACACAATAAGGAGATACCAACCTACTCTTTACCAAAGAATATAGAAAAGTTGGATATCAGATGCTATCCAGAAGCTGAGGTACTATCAAAGCTACAAAACCCTGGAGAACTAACAAATCTGAAGAGATTATATATTAGAGGTGGAAACCTTACTAAAATTCCTTGCCATGATAATTGGAATGTGGAGATACTGCGCCTCAGGTTCTTGAATAAGTTGGCTTATCCAACCGACTGGGAAGAGCTAAAGAACTCATTTAAGAATTTAAAGTACGTGGAATATGTTGAATGTACCAAGCCCAAGAATTTCCCCAACGATGGACATAGTTGGCATAATGAAGATTGAGCTCAGAAGATTAATTGATGATAAATTTTTTGGGATCAATTTGTAAAAGTATTGAATAAATTATATCAACTGTGATTGCATTATTCATTTGTTTGAATGCTAAAATAACTTAAAACTATTCGATTGAAATTTTATGATTTTGATTGCTATAAAGTGTATGATGGAAAGAGTATGCATATGTCGATTTTTACTAATATTTTACTATAATATAATGTTGTAATATTTCTATTTACCATTTATTGATCATTATATGGAATGCTATATAATTTTGTTGTTGATATGTTTAACTATAAAAAAAAAGAAGAAGTAAATCTTAGATGCTGCATCTATATCATATTTGATTTTGATGTGAATAAAATAACAGAGAATCATGCTGGTTTACTCTCAATGAGTAAACCACTCAAAAACCAAGTACAGTTCAGAATCATGCTGGTGTTGCACTAAATCATTGGCACTGTGCGTTTATTCCTTTTATTATAATTTTATACAAGATGAAATGTGAATCTGTACCTAAGAAAAATGTGAGAAATCATACAGGTGCATGTCTAATAAATTAATTTGTGCAAGTCTGATGTCGCACAACAACCATGCATATTGGATGAAACATTTGGATGAAAATAGATGATTAATATTCCTAAAGGTAAGTGGTACTAATAATACATTGGTATTGTACCAGTACAACAATGTTGACAAAGTCTCACCACTCAAGTCTAATAGGTTGAACGAAACAAGTTTCAATATGTAATTGTGATAACCCAAATAAACCAAAATGCCTGGGTAAAATTGCAAAAATATAAATATCTGATAAACCCAAATTTTTACGATTTGGGTCCAAAATCACCTCCATCATCAAGTACCTATTCTTGAATTGAAGCATGCTTCCCAAAAGTCTCACTTATATATGAACTACATCCAATTCAATAAATCAGCGCCAAGTTTACACAAGCACTGTATTGAACAACAAGCATGCATAGCTTTGCACAATTCGTGCCAATGATGTGTTTTTTAAAATTAGTCTTGTATTAGAATACTATGCACCAAAAATTTTAAAATTAGCCTTGCACAATTGGTGGAATTATGCACCAAAATTTAACTGGTCAGAAAGAATGGAACTCATATATTAAGCGTCTTGGGTATAATTCAAATAGTCACAGCCACAATACCTCTCAGTACTAATTTGACTATGGGTTCAATCATGCCTGTACATCTAGTAAAAAAGCCTCCCAGTTACTTGCAATTGGTGATAATTTGACTAAACTGGAACAACATCGATCCCGACTTGTTAACAAAAGCTACATGTTTTGGTTGATAGAAGAGATCCTTTCCCAGTCGAGATCGGCATGGGCGGCTTGAGTCAACGCGTTTGGGTTGGCTTCAATGACTGCAGAGACAAAATCTACTTTGAGATTCGTGCCAGAATAAAAAGCACGAGTCAGAAATCATTCTACACGGTTGAATCTGACAAGAGGATGAGCGTGCCACAAAGGGAATGATTTGGTCAGTATCTCCTGGAACACAAGTGATGGCATTGTTTATTGGACCGGCTGATCAAAATCAAGTGATCGGGAATTCATTTAATTGTTTGGAATATGTTTCTAATAAAATCTGATCTGTCCAAAATTTATGACCTCACGAAACTATTGAATTTGTTCAGTTATAACAATGGTACATTAGTAAAATTCAACAAAGATGATTTCCAATTGAATTTTGTTGATCGGAATCAAAATGAAATAGTTTTAACTTGCATACATTTATTCCACCGTTAAAAAGAAGCTAGCAATGAGAAAATTACTGACAAAAAGGAACATTTTGAATAATATTTCCCAAATCCAAAAGCATAAAAGAAAAAAAAAATTCAATAAAATTCAAACTGGTGTTGGATGAGAAGTGGTATCCATGGTTATCTTGATTAGTGTGAAACCAAAATATAAGAGGATCTGAAGTTCAAGCTGGTACCGGTTAGGCAGGATGAAAGTGTCACCCAAGATGTAAGAAACCATATTATAAGCTAAGATAATTGAGATTAAAATAAACTTGCTTTCATTGATTCTTGTGTGAAATTACATCGGAGAGAGCATGTCTATTTAAAGCACAAAAGCATATACTAAACCCAAGGCCTAAATCTTAACCTTCATCTTAATACTGGTAAAAAAGCTTAGTTAGCTGTTATCGAGAAAGGGCTCAGGATGTTCCAGCACCCGTGGTGCCAGTAAATTTGATTCTCCTTATTCCCTTAATTCTTCTACAGTGTGCAGTGAAAAGGAGCTGTATCACTATTTGGTATGGTACTGACTATATCACTATTTGGTACTTGCTCAAACTTTGGAAATTGCTCAAATAAAAAACTGCAATTGATTAGACAGAGAAATACCAAAGAGTCTGACAGGAGCTAGTAGTACCCTCTTCTCTTCCTCTTCCTTTCCTTGGAACTGATTGGAGCTGCTTAGGGCGTGAGCAGATTTGATCTGAAGAGGATATGTTGTAAGGAAGAAGGGTAATCTGGGAATGTAACTGATCACCAGTTTTCGCATAGCAAAATTTCTCTCCAAATCGGGTCAAAAGAAATCAACTCTCATCAGCTGCGTGCATTCTGATCAGAGGATTTGGAAGTTCGTCAATTCCATTTCACATTTTCAGGGGTATCCCTCCGTTCCGATCACAGCCTTAGTTTCAATTTCTATTCAAATCAACTAGAATTTGTTGGTCACCGGTTGATTCGGGTTCAAAGTGTTTGCATTGTAATCCTTTGGTTTATACAACTGTCAGCTGGCATTGTACCAATAAGCTAACAGGAGTGAACTTATCGGCCCATTTCATACCTAAAATAGTAAAGTTAGAATCAGAGATATGAAATTTGATTAGGTGGTGCAGACTGCTGCTTATGTCAGAAAGACTGAGCTTCTATTTAGCCTTGAGCTACAAATAAATTTAGCTAGCACAGCTACCGCACTATATAGACCGAATACTGGTAAAGGTTTGGAGGAACACACACACACATATATATACCAGAAGTTTCCACCTGATATGATGCTTATAGTCACAGCCTTCACCAATAATTATTTTGTGTGTTAAATTTTGGTACAATAGGTACGGCCATCAAGAAATGGAAAAGGAGTCTAAATTGTATAACAAATGGTATAGAGGGCAAAAGCGGCAACTGAAATTGGTGAGGCAGTATTGTGGTACCAAAAAATCTAACCCAATTCAATAGAAACTTGATTGATCCACAATTTAATATTACAAAAATCCAAATGACATTGAAGCAAGAAAATATCAAATCCTGAATCGATTGTTACCAAGCGTACCTCGCTGTCCCCAAATGGACTGTTGCCATCGTCGAGACTCGAGAGAGAATTGTCATCATATTTAGTACTTACAAATATAAAAGTATAAAAGTAGACGCTTGAGTACACAAACTAATAAAAGTATAAAAGTCATCATATTTATTTGATCTGGTCTGTGATGCACTTGACTACTTATGCCACTCAACTAAGAAATATTGAAATTATAAATTTAAATAAAATTGTTAAATCAGCCAATTATGTTCAGGTTTGCTTAGATTGGAAAGTTTCTTACCAATGACATGGTAAAATATCATCATGTGCTTTTGTAGCGAAAAGAAGAAAATATGCGTGTGTTTCTTTGGTTTAACAAAATAAAAAAAATGTTTGTATGTCCATCAAATTTTCTAATTTTATGCTCAATCATTGTAATTAATAAGACTACAAAATTGTATGAAGTTAAGTGCACAAACGAGATTCATAAGCTTAACTAAAAAAATAAATTAATTGCTTTCCAATAACAATTTCTACAATTGATCAATATCTAATTAGTAATTAACAAGCTAAACCTTTATATATATTATATATATTTTTTTTTACTTTCAAGTTCTTTTTTAAGTTTTCTTATAATATGTCTCCATTTTGACGCATGAACACGATGCTATAACTAAATTTTGAGATTTTTATTTAATTCTATTTTTCAAAAAAAAAATATTGATCTATTTACGTTCAACAATTAGTTGACAATAAAACTGTTATGTAGAAATTATTATTATAGAAATTCAATTAATTTAGTCTGTAAAAAAAATCATTTTCAGAGTGTAGTCTGATGAGGAACAAATTAACCTAGCTACTTGTGTATAGTTTAATTTAAAAGAAAAGTAAAATTTGTACTGTATATAGAAGTAATTTGATTGTTCATTTGGTCTTGATGACAAGTTTTAAAAGTAGGCAAGGAAGTTGCCATATTGACAAGTTTCTCATATTCGGTCCCATACACGAACGTGTATCCTATGCATTAACTCAATATGGAATCTTTTGAGTTAATAAATCTCAACCGTCTAATTTTAAACGGAGCTATTTAAAATTAATTCAGCTCTTGCTTACTCAATCTGTTGTGATTCCAATGAAATAACATGATCCTGTTATTTCGATCTCAACCATTCAAAGTTTTCTATGTGTGAATCTCAATGAAAAAACTTTTTCATACACGAATCTCAATGAAGTTAAATGGTTTGAATCGGAATAACATCACCATGTTATTCCATTAGAATCAGAGCAGATTTATTTCCATAACATAGGGGTCCTTTCTATTTTAGTACAAATTTAATATGCACGACTCTTCAAACAAATCGAATAGGTAAGATTCATCAACTCAGGAGATTCTTAACGTAGAGGATAAGAATTCCCCGTACACTCCCACTCTCCAATTAATGTCACTTTTACAAAAGAAGAATATAAAGCTAGATGGGCGTGCATGGGACCAACTTCAGATTCGATTATTGCGATTATTACGATGATTTGTTTATATGTCCATCAATTTTTCTATTTTTATATTCAACCATTATAATTAATAAGACTACAGAATTGTATGAAATTAAGTACACAAACGAGATTCATGAGCATAACTAAAAGAAAATCTATTTATGTTCAATATTTAGTTGACGATAAAAATTTCATGTAGAAATTATCATTATATAAATTCAATTTATTCTGTAAAAATAATATTTTTTGAGAAAAGGTTTCTGTCCACTAAGTTTTGTCCACCATCTGTCCACAAAGCCTTATCCACTGTCTCTTAACTCATTTTAACGAACCGGTCCCACCTTGGGCTCTCATCTCCGCCTATTTAAACCTTCTCCGATTATTCATTTCCTTTTTTGAATCTTTCCTTCCCGATTATTCATTTCTTTTCTTAGGCGATTTTCTTCCTTGCTGAGGCAATTTTCTTCCTTCCCTGATCTGCACGATTTCATTCAAATCAATTTCGCTAGTTCATTCAAATTGATTTCGCTACGTTTTATAGATGGATCGGTGAACGACTTTATAGATGGATCTAGATGATTATAGAAGTTGTTCCTTCCCTGATCGCTACGTTCCTTCCCTGATCACTACGTTCCTTCCCTGATCGGTGAACGACTTTATAGAAGTTGATTTCCCTGATCGCAATTTATTTCGCCAGGAGTTCTGATCTGTAATCGCTTCCCTTCGTGTCTGCTTATCCTTAGTGGATTTTTGAATAAACAAGGGTGTTGATTTCAAACTGTTTATCAAAAGGATAGAAGCATGGGTCTACGCTTTGTGAACCACCTGGATCAAGAAAGGTTGAATCAGCCATTTATTTCGCCAATGCCACCTATATCAGAGAAAAGTAAGGAACACAAATTTTATTGTATTAATAGATCTTTTATTTTTTTATTTAATATGTTTATTTTCGGCAGCGTCTTCGATTTTTTATACATGATCGCAATGAAACTTTCAATCGTGGAGCGCGATCGAATAGAAGTTGTTTTTGTTGAAGAGCACGGCAAAATTCAAATTTAGTAAATTATTTCTGTTGAATTTGTTGTTTTCGTTGTATGCAATAACAGATCTAGCATTTCAAATGAAATCTGGAGGAAAAAGATGATAGAGAGGCGATATGGAGTATTGATCTGTTAATTTTACTGTATTGCCCCGTTAATTTTACAGTATTCATCTTGCCATTTTACAGTATTCATCTTGTGGAAATCTGAAAGAAATAGATGATAAAGAGGTGATATGGAGTATTAATCTGTTAATTTTACAGTATTGCATTGTTAATTTTACAGTATTCATCTTGTAGAAATCTAGAGGAAAGAGATGATAGAAAGGCGATATGGACTATTGATTTGTTAATTTTACAGTATTCATCTTGTAATTTTACAGTATTCATCTTGTGAAAATCTGGAAGAAAGAGATGATAGAGAGACTTCTTACTCATGCGAACAATATTCAATTGAAAATTCTACTGTATACAAGATTCAATTTTACAGTTCTGCTGATTCAATTTTACAGTATACAAGATTCAACTGTAAATTTTACTGTGTAGAAGATTCAATTTTACAGTATACAAGATTCAATTGAAAATTGTACTGTATACAAGATTCAATTTTACAGTATACAAGATTCAATTTTACAGTATACAAGATTCAATTTTACAGTATATAAGATTCAATTTTACAGTATACAAGATTCAACCCAGTGCGGATGCTAATAATTAACTCTAACTGCCAATAACTGCTAATAACCGCTAATAACTAACTCTAACTGCCAATAATTTCCTATAATTGTAATTTCCGAAAGTACAGTTTGAAAGTACATTTATTTTGTCCTGTTGTGGAAGTTGCAATCTTTTTCTAACTATCTTGGGATCACTTCAAATAGTTGCTGGATGTTGTATGATTAACTGATATATTTTATGGGATATATTGTATAATTATACAGCATTTAGAAGTAATTTTACAGTATTCGCGCAAGTCAAAGCTGTGGACAAATGGTGGACAAAAGGCTGTGGACAATTAGACGCTTCCATATTTTTTCAGAGTGAAGTCTGATGAGGAACATACCAAGCTACTTTTGTATAGTTTAATATAAAAGCAAAGTAAAATTTGTAATATAGAAGTTTGATTGAATTAATGCTTTGAAGAAATAATTTATGCTTTGCTAAATAAAAAAAGCCGACATTTTTATTTTTACCCCATTAAAAAAATATTTTAATAATAATAACCAAAGTTTAGTAAAAATTTTAAAAATACCCCACCCGTGGAATTTTTCCACGGGCCAAAATTTTTTTTTTTTTTTTTTATAAAACAGAAATTTGTTTTTATTTTTTATTTTTTGTATTGAAATATTAGAAATGTTGGATATATTTCTTTGAAAATAGATGGAATACAATATAATTTGATTTATTAGAAATGCTGTAACAAATAACCCGGATCAATATTTTTCAGGCCGGATTTTTCGCGGCTGTAAGAAAAATTAATATATTTCTTTATGTGTTATTGGAAAAAAATAAAAATGCTTAGATTCTGAGTTATTGATCCCGGTTCAAAAGTCACTTCTATGTAATCTAGAAAATATTGTGATCCTTCTAGGACATTTAATTTATGAAAAGTTGTATCTATTTTTGAAAAAAAAACAAAAACTTTAAGTTATTTAATAATTATTATTCAAAAAGAATTCTCAAAATAGATACAACTTTTTATTAATTAAATGTCCTAGAAGAATCACAATATTTTCTAGATTACATAGAAGTGACTTTTGAACTGGGATCAATAACTCAGAATCTAAGCATTTTTATTTTTTTCCAATAACACATAAAGAAATATATTAATTTTTCTTACAGCCGCGAAAAATCCGGCCTGAAAAATATTGATTCGGGTTATTTGTTACAGTCTTTCTAATAAATCAAATTATATTGTATTCTATCTATTTTCAAAGAAATATATCCAACATTTCTAATATTTCAATACAAAAAAAAAACAAATTTCTATTTTATATAAAAAAAATATATATATTCTGGCCCGTGAAAAAATTCCACGGGTGGAGTATTTTTAAAATTTTTACTAAACTTTGATTATTATTATTAAAATATTTTTTTAATAGGATAAAAATAAAAATGTCGGTAAAAAAAAGTGCTTTGGGCATAATTCCGAAATACCTTTTTTTTAGCTTTTGGGAGTGGAACTTTTAGAAAAGAATATAAAGCTAGAATGGATAGATGGGCGTGGGCCCAACTTCAGATTCTCTTATTCCGATTATATATATATATTAATTAATTAGGATTTAGGAGCTATCATCCAATGAAAACATATAGCCAGATTTGGCGAGCGCTTAATAATAACATTGGCTATTTTTTAAATTTGTTTTAATCAAACAAATATAAACATATTAAAAGAAAAGATCGAATTATGTGCATTTTCAAAATCAATGTTTTAATATTTTCCAACAAATGTAATTAAAAGTTTGATGATCGATACTGAATATATATATGGAAGCCAGGCAGAGGCTACGTACTCACTGTCTTCATTGGATCCATGTAGGGGTGAGTAAATCGCTCATAACTCGTGAGCCGCTCGTAACTCGCTCATTAACAGCTCGCCTAAACTCGCTCATTTATCCGCTCATTTAAACTCACTCATTAACAACTCGCTCATTTACTTAATGAGCGAGCATGAGCATGACCCAACTCGCTCATAACTTGCTCATTAAGAATTTGCTACATCTAATCCCTGCCACATTTAATTCTATGTAATTATGTGTAACATCAACCTTGCCTCATTAAGATTGATAGATAGTGAGCATAGTTTCATATTTAATCATGTGTAATATAGTGAGCACAATGTAACATTTAATCCTGTGTAATATACTAATATTCATAGTTTCATATTCATTTTTTTTTGTAAATCGGCAAAACCAAAACCTCTGCCTAAAGCCCAAAACAAGTAATAGTCATAACAACTTGCTCATTTAAATGAATTATGATAATTTGTTGAATTTTGTTATAATGACTTTTAACAAATTTTGTTATGCGTGGGCACACTATATAATTTTGTTATGAGTCATAAGTCATAACTCGTGAGCCGCTCATAACTCGCTCATTTATCCGCTCATTTAAACTCGCTCATTAACAACTCGCTCATTTACTTAACGAGCGAGCATGAGCATACCCTAACTCGCTCATGCTCGCTCATTAATCACCCCTAGATCCATGTTTGCTGTTACTTCTCTCTCAAGCAAGGCATCTTTGTGTCTACATCTCTTTGTTTAAAAGTGAATACAACAGGCATTTGGAGATCAAGCAAGGCATGCATCTTTAATTGCCTCAATCTCTCTCCCTACTTCCTCTCTCTTCTCATAGGAATTTGGAGATTCAATACAAGAGGCAAACTAATTATTTCTTCACTTTCTCTTATAAGGTAATTTTTTTGTTCTCTTTTGAATCTTTTCTTGTTTTATTATAACCTTCTCTATTTTAAATCGTATTATTTATAATAACTTGTATTAATATTTTTTATATAATTGTGGTGATTATTACTTACAATATCATGTTCAATAACTATCAGTTTCTAACCTTAAAAAAAATATTGCTTACTAATTTTTAGTATTATGTTACAGTCAATTTAATATTTAAGACACATTTAGTATGGATTTTAAGACGCATTACGGTCAATTTAATATTTAATATTTTGAACCGTAATTAACAGTTATTTATAAAATTATAACATGGATTAAGTCTTATTGGGTTGCATCAAATTATAATTTGATATATTTGAGATTGCACTATTTCAGAATCTAAGAGAGAGGAGGAAGAGAAGAGGGATTGTCAGCCAGCGCTAGCACCTTGACTCGTTGTTGTTTCCGAACTTGTTTGTGTGGATACTAATAGAGACATGCCTAATCAGTTGTTGTGTGGATCTGACACTAGGCGTACGAAGTGAAGAAGGTTACTACTAGAGCTTAAAATTTCCGCTGCGCGTTTAGTGGTAAAATCTCTCTCTATATATATCTTAGAATTAATTTTATACATAAATTATGATTTTCAGATGGTAAAACAAATGATGAACTAAATTAAATTGTTGTACCTCTAACCTATCTGAATTCTCTACACTCACTGATGCAAATTGTAGGCATAAAATATTTTTTCGAAAAAATCATAAAATAAAAAATGAAACAATTAAAGCCACACAAAATTTCTATGCGATCAACAATTTCACTGTGTCATATATAGGCAGACCAAAGATGTATTTCTTTTTAAACGAGTAGAAAGAATTAAGAGAACATATATATATTAGCGTTCTGATAATGAAATTAAATTGATCAGGGCCGGGAAAGCATTATATATATATATATTTTTTTGATAAAAGTGGTTTAAAGACCACCAGTTTCATTTAGAAACTAATACGATCATACAAAATATGTCTTAGGACTGTTACAAGACAGCCAACTGGGAAAAAACTGATTATCTAACCAACAAAATAATACTCTGATCGTTAGGCAATCAGAGTATAGCAAGTACTTAGAGTATTACACAAAGCAAGAGATACATCATTTAAGAAAGACTAGATATTAGGACTAATACGGAGGTAACTAATTGGCTATAGAAGAGCTGGCATGAGATGAAGAAGCAATTGGGTTAGAGGGTTGCAAATAGGCTGCATCTGCTGCATCTAATTCTTCTCTGTCTCTAAGGTAATCTCGGAGGTCTGAATCCTCTAACCCAAGATAGGGTTCTTCCTCGGAATCCCAAGAGCTGTTTTCCTCGGTGGAGGAAAGCATTATCTATTAATGTGACATTTTATAAAAACGTATGGCGATCAAAGTGGGGTGAATTAATTGGAGCCTTTGTAAACATCTTTTTTTAGGTTAATGATTATCGGCCAAACTCTAGTATGAGCAACAATGTATTTAGTATAAATACGTAAAGTAAATAAAGATAGAGAAAAGAATAAAATGTTCGTCCGATGCGTGGGAAAAAGAAGTATTTATGATAAATATCATAAATAGATTTTGAAGGTTTATGTTTCGTTTGTTTTCTGCAAAAAAAGAAATAGATAAACTTATGTGAAGCAAACCAGCCCAAAGAGAAATATATATGGAAGATGTGTAGTGAGGGCAGTTAATAGAAAGACAAATCGTTAAATTGATCAGTATCATATAACAAGTTGTAAATTGATAGTTAAAATTTCAGAATTTCAGATCAAACTATTTTAAACCGAACAGTCCAAATCAATTTTTAGTTCCCATTTAAGAAAATTTGTCAAACAATCTGAATATAAAACCTGATTAAGAGAAATATATGCAGTTACCTCAAAGACTTATCAAACTTACATATCAAAACAAATTGATATTATTTATAAATTATGTACGTATAAGAGATTTTCCATTATCTTAAAATCAAATTAATGACAAACTTTAAACTCTAAAAACAGTAATATTTATAAATAAATAAAAATTTGCATTTTAATCTTAAATGGAAACTTTCAGCTAAATTGAGAAAAACATTAAATTTGATAGATGTTACACAAACATTAATTATATTAGTCATTTAATCCTGTTATGTATACTCTCTAAAGACATAACAAAATTAAAACACAAATAATGACATAAAAAGTATAGATTTTGAAGAAACATATTAATTTCAACAATTTTTCATTATGTTTGTTATCATTTGTTCGTCCTCTAACATCAATTAATAGACAAAATCGTTGTTTCTTAGGTCGAAGAAATTAACCATTGCAATGAGCAACAATCAAAAGGGAGGCGGTGTTGCAGAGTTAGTCGGACCACTACTGAAACGCCTTAAATTAGCCAAGGAGCGAGTTCCTAAACATTCAGAGACGGAGAAAGTCATCAAACAAATGAGCATAGAGGTTGTAAAGATAAAAGATATTCTTGATAGTAGAGAAAAATTCGACAAGGAGTTAGCTGGTTTCCTTCAAAAGATAGAAAGGCAAATTGATCCCTTGATGGATCGTCAACCTTGCGTAAAAGCAACATTTGATTTGCCTCAGAAAGCCACCACAAATGAAGAGGGCCAATCATCAAATCAAAGTCATCAAATGGACCAAGGCTCCAAGTTCCAAGAACTTAGGGACTCACTGGACAGAGACACAAGGGAGTGTCTGGACAGCCTTGCAATTTTTCCAGAAAATGTAGTACTGAAGAAGAGATTTCTAATTGACTTGTGGGTTGTCTGTTTTTGGTCCTATAAATTTTATTGTGCTGAAAGGATCTTTTCTGATTTAATGGACAAGCACGTCCTCATACCAGTAGTACATAGAGAGCATAATAAAGGAATTAACTGCTTCACCATTGAATCTATATTACATAAACAGTTGATCTCCTACCATGAGAGACATTGCAATGTTATTTCAGAGAAAAGGGAAGAAGGCAGTTGGTGCTTCTCTCAATACCTAGGAGTTTTTACACCAGAGAGAATACTACTAAATATAGACCAGAGGTATCTCGATTCCAAGGACATAATAGACACTATGAACAAGCATAATGTGAGTGTGGTTCATCTTGGTAGTTGGCGTTACACAACAGAGGTTCACAATGGGGTTAAGCAAAATGGGTCTGAAGAAACAAAGTCAAAAGACCACATTGAGGTCAACCAAACTGATTTCTTAAAGAAGTTGGGAAAAAAAGTGCATTACCTTAGCCTGCGAGGTATTTCAGGAATAGTAGAGCTTCCTACATCAATTGGGAAACTAGATAATCTGATCGTACTAGACCTCAGGGCTTGTCATAATTTGGAAAAATTACCACAAAAACCATCCAAATTAAAAACAGAATGGTTCAGGCATCTCCTGGTTTTAGATATTTCAGAGTGCTACCTGTTAGATTATATGCCAAAATGGGTATGTGAGCTCTCTAAATTAAAGGTGTTAAAGGGTTTTGTGGTTGGTAGCCTAGGAAATAAAAATCAGTCCTGCAGTTTAGGTGATCTCTCAAAATTAAGAAGACTATGGAAGCTAAGCATTAGATTTACCATTGACAATTTGGGTCCTGAAGTTTTCCAGGGTTTTAATTCTCTGAACGAACTTTTGGTATTGACCATAACATGGAGACAAAATAAGGAGATACCAACCTACTCTTTACCAAAGAATATAGAAAAGTTGGATATCAGATGTTATCCAGAAGCCGAGGTATTATCAAAGCTACAAAACCCTGGAGAACTAACAAAACTGAAGAGATTATATATTAGAGGTGGAAACCTTACTAAAATTCCTTGCCATGATAATTGGAATGTGGAGATACTGCGCCTTAAGTTCTTGAATAAGTTGGTTTATCCAACTGACTGGGAAGAGCTCAAGAGGTCATTTGAGAAATTAAAGTACGTGGAATATGTGGGATGTACCAAGCCCAAGAATTTCCCCAACGATTGTGAGGCTACTTTATAACATGGAATGTGTCAACAATTCAAGTCAGTGCTATAAAAATATTAAACTTCTATTATGTTATTTATTTTTTCCGATTTTATGATTTTTATCTATTTTTTAGAGATGTTATTCTTTGTTAAAGTTACATATATGTTTTATTTAATCAAATATGTACATAGAGATAAAAAATAAAGAGCTATTTTAGCTCTCGGATAAGAAGTTATATATGTTTCAAAAAATCAGCGGTTGAACCGATTGATCTACCGGTCCAACCAGTGAACCATTGACCCGAAGCTTTACCGGTTCGATGTCCAGTCCGATTCTGATAACATTGGGCAGACTTAAATTTTGTCTTAATTTTTTTTTCAAGTAAAAAAAGTTGAACGAGGGAAAGAAATTATTTGTGGCCTCATTTTTATATCTCGGACGAGAAGAATTCAAATGTTCATGTTTTATGTCTTATTCGTATCTCGTATTGCTATCCTCGCTTTCAATGTTTAAATAGCCGATCTAAATCACTCAACATGAACTCTATATTAAAATGATATTAGAGACCATATTTTATATTTTTTGAGATTCTTTTAGTATTTTTTAGATAGGTACAAAATCACTTTTTTTCGTACCATTATGAACCATCCATAAACATTAATTTTATACACATATGAAAAAATAATATAAAAATTTCTAAAAAATATAAAATTTGGTCTTCAAACTAAAAAAATATAACAAAATGCATGTATATTACAAGATTTTCGGGTATATAAACAAAGATGTGTACATGTAAACTGTACTTTTAAATTTATCTTCTTTCTCCTCGTTTCAATACCCTTTTACTATAATTTTTTTTATTTTAGAGAAAAAAATAATTAAAATAGTTATTTGACAGTTGTTTGACAGTTTATTTTTGGAATATGAATAGTTATTTTATTTTATTGTTGGAATTGGATCATGACACTCTTATTTGACAGCTGACAGTTAAAAAGTTCAATTATTTTGTTTTTAGAATATGAATAGTTATTTGACAGTTGACACTTAATACAAGACTAAGCTCACATCAAATATGAGTAAATTGAGCACTGTTTGATGAAATTGGATCATGACAGTGTTTGTACGAGACTAAATGTAATGGAAAAAAAAAAACAACTACGTGACATAAAAAGAGGATGAACTATGTAGTCTAATATTTAGCATCTTTAGCTCCAATTTTTTTTTTTTTTTAATTCTTTTGTAGCTTAAGATCTATTTTTTTTCCTGTCATTGTGGTAAGTTTATAGAAAGTGAATGACATATAGAGATGAATGTATTTTGAAGGAGATAGACAAGAAAATGGACCCAATATGACAAAGAGAGGGAGAAGAAGGATGGAGAGGGAAAAAAGAAGAAGATAAAAATATAAAAATAAATAAAAGATGGATGAATGAATTTTCATCTAATAATGTATTGGATGAAAACGATAACTTTGCACTCAAATGCGACAAATATCAAAGTTCACTGTTCAATAAATATAAATATTATAATATGACTAATGAATTTTAGGTAAAATTGTGTGATATGTGAAAAAAGAATCCTTAAAATTTAAAGAAATATAATTAGAATAAAAATATTTAAAATATGTATTTGAAAAGATTTATCCTCTCCAATGCAAACTATTCTCTACCATTCTTTTTTTTTTTCTTAAATGATCTCCCATTCTATTCTACTCAGATATTTCATTATGTACCATATAATAGCGTTGCTTTCACTCCAGACAAATAATAGAATTAAAAAAAAGAGTATATAACTATGTGTTCAACGAATTATTTAATAAATAAATTAAAAAAAAAACACTATAAGTAACTTTATCCTATTCTGAATCAGGACCTCGGAGCTCAAAGATGAGATTACCAATCATTTATCAATAAAATGAAGTTTGAAAGTTCACACACCAGTGACTGAGTAAGGATCCTCTAAAATAACACAAATTGTGAGGTTAGATCTGGAATTTCACAGGGCTCTTTAATATTGTGACAAAGCAGATTGGACGGTCCAGATGTAAACACAAAAAATGAGTTAATTTAGGTGATATGAATTCCATCTTCCAAGTGACCCATCGGATCCCCCATTAGCGGTACGAGCTGGCTTCCGAGTTAGGAGTGCGTATCCTCTGAGATATCTCAATCTTTGCGTGACTGACGTGTACAGTGACTATTCGGGGATAGAGTAGGTGACCAGTATTATTTGTGTTTCAAGATTCGTGCAAAACCATTTAAACGGTTGAGATTTTCCAAAAAGTCACACAAAGTTTGAGATATCTCAGAGGATGTGAATTCCTGAGTTAGGCTCTAGCTTAGTTTGTTAGTTCTGAATTGAGCTATAGTCGAGCAAATTGGATCTAGAGTATCTGAGTTAAAACCTTAGCTTGAAATTGTGACAAGTCAGTATGAGCTAGCTCGCGAGCTGGCTCGCTGTATCTAATTGAATCTTGTTTTAAGAAAAAATAAACTCTACAAATTTTTTGAATCAAGCTGAACTGAGCTATATAGTATTATTGTTAAAAATTATGAATAAAGATCATAGGCGAAAAAAATCCGCAGGACCGAATTCTTTACTCGGTCCAGATTTGATCAAAATAAAAATTAAAGTTTGTGTTACTGTGCAGGAGAAAATGGATTCATCTTTTAGGATTACGCTCGTGTGATTTGGACTCAAAATTAGAGTTTGTACTGTTTAGATGCAGTTTCATTAAATTATTAGACCCCACAGCATTTGATGTGGACAAATCAAAAGAAAAAAATAAAAATAAAACTCTTGCTAGTCAAGTCCTCTACTGTGCGTTCATGTCCTATGCTATGTCCCCTTCTTTGTTCTTGGATGATTTGATATATCGTTTTCTCTCGTCTTATTGAGTTATGACCCTTTAATTTTAATCTTGTACTTGAGCTTAAACTAGAGGTAGTGGTTTGCTACTCGGGTAGGGCCGGGCGGACCGGGCATCCTCAGGTTTTTCCCAAAAATCGTGCTTTGCCCGTCCTATACCCTTGCCCGCAGTTCCCACGGGGGGAGGGGGGGGGGGGGGGGGGGGGGGGGGGGCCGGGCGGTCCAGGTAGGAGCCAGTCCGGTCTGGTTTTTTTTCTGGTTTTTTTTTACGGTGTCGTACGAATATTATTACGTGTTAATAATTCGACTTTTAAAATATAAATAGACATAATAGTTCAATATCAAATAGTGTGTGTGTGTGTGTATATATATATATATATATATATATATATAATTATCAAGTCACATCTTTATAATTTCTAAATAAATAAAATTTGTAACTTATATATAAAAATTATTCGTGCGGAAATTTGTATATTTATTCGGCTAAGTACAAATGTATTTATTTATTTCTTTACACGAGTCATTTTATTTTATTTTCAAATTCTCATTCTAATTATATTTTTTTTTGTAAATTTTAGTTTTATTATTCATTTCTTTGTCGCATATCATTATGTGAAACTGTATATTTGAATGTTGGAATTTTCATGTTTCACTATATAAAAAAAATATTACTATACAATTGAAAAATCTATCATAATAGTAATAACGGACATGATATTAACAACATAATATCATTATTACTACAATAATTAAAAATAATTTGTGACGCATATAAATAAGAAATATAATGTTGTGGGTTCAGTAAAAAAAAAAAAAACATTATGTTGTGCTTTTTTATATTGTTTCTATTTGTGCAAAAAATGAATTCAAGAACTAAATTGATCATTTGATTTATAACATGAAGAAAGAAATGATATAAGATCAGAGGCGGAGGGAGTAAGAGTTGTCAATTGACTCCCATATTTTTTTCAAAATTTTTGTATTTATACACAATTTTCTATATTATATAGAGTAAAATGCTACGGATACGATAAATTGACCTCCATTCTCAGTATAAAAATTATATATGATTGACCCACATTCACAATTGACCCCCATAATCAGAAAGTCTGGCTCCACCCCCTGCATAAGATCTTTAGAATTTACCTGCTCAAACTTCGCTGATTAACAAATAGTAAAGAAAATTGGTTAACAGGTTTAATGAATAACGAACTTTTTGAATAAATATTACAAAACTAAATAATACTCTTACCTGTTAAGAGTAACAAATCATAAGTAAATACTGAATAAATATCAAATATATTGGCACGGCAGAGTTAGTGCAGTAGCATGTCGTCTCTCCATAGAGAGATCATATGTTCAATTTTTAAAAATAACATCTAAAAGATCTTGAATATGCTGAAGCCCTTTAATAAAACAAAATTATCAAATAAATAGATATTAGATAACATATATATTTGAAGTATCTATTTAAGAAAAGAAAATTCAAAACTAAATATATTATTTTAGACAAATTATGTACATAATATAGGGGTGAAAACGAAGAGGATATGAAGCGGATAGTGGTAAAACCATATTCATATTTCTTTTCAATTTTTCGGATATGAATACGGATATGGATCGGATCGGATATCTATTAAAATAATATAAAAATATTAAAAAAAATACTAAAGTTCATAATATTTACCTATTATAATTATAATGGTGAATAACAATATTTTTTTATAATATATATTAAAATATATAACATATCGGATATAGATAATTGAAACGTAAAACCATATCGGTATCCATATCTACACGGATATTCGAATATCCACATCTAATTTTTTGAATACGGGTCGAATACAGATCCAATATTATTCATACCGTTTTCACCCCTAACATAACATAATAAAAATGTAAACATTATAATTATTGGTTTCATTATTTTTTAAAATAAATGAATTACTTATTACATAAAACTATATAAAATTTCTTATATATCATTCTTATCATAAATACAACTATATAAAAATATCCTTTTAAACACATTATTTCCATTGTTTGTACATAGTTTATAGAATATCGTATAGTCAATGCACCATATAGTACGCATGATACATTATTGTATAGTTTAAACACATTATATTTCTTAAAAAATGTCAAATCCGGTGGGAATTTGAATTTCAAAATTTAAACGGGTTGGGTATAAGGGTAGGGTATACGGGTAGGGTACACGGGTATACGGGCATGGGCACGGGTACGGGTAAACCGGGTTCCCGGTCCAGTCCGGGCGGGCACGGGTTCAAGGCGGTCCGGGTATACTCGGGTTTTTGCCCCAAAACAGGTGTCCGGCCCATTTTATACCCGTACCTACCATATCCGTTTACCCGTCTATACCCGGGCACGGGTACGGATACCTCGGGCAACGGGCACGGGCTGCCTGGGTCGGATAAAATTAAACCTCTAACTAGAGGTATATTTACTAAAATGAACAAAATGAAAAAAAAAAAATACTACTGTTGTGAGAAATAGAATACTGACGGTACATAATTTATTGATCAACTTGTATTGCCTTGTTAAATGCTGGGAAAACTATCCACCATTTATTCATCGATGTTAGTACGTACAAAGTACAGGTGCTGGTCATATTAAAAGAGCAATTATGGAAATATTAAATTTCTCTGCAGAACACGGGACATATATTTTAAATATGAACAAAACATTTATATGCGTGCATGCCTTGGCCTATTCCAAGAAGATATCCACAGGGTTTGGGCGCTGCCTGGTAGGCGATTGGGCATCCTAAATACTTATCCTCAGAAGATGCCTCTTTGACTTGCAAGAGGTTCATGAGATCTGCTTTGTTTCCCCGGATTGTACTCGAGCATACCCAAACTTTTGATTTATCATTGTTAATGGTCAAACCTGATAGTTTTGAGAATTTATCAAGTATTGTCACTATATGCTGCACCTCCTGTGTGGTGGATTTGCCCATGAGCAACAAGTCATCTGCGAACATAGAGCATGTGAGTGGTTGCGCAGACCTTGCCACTTTGAGGCCACGGATTGCACCCTGTTTCCTTCCCATCTCAAGCATTCTAGCCAGCAGGTCCATCGCCAAAATGAAGAGATAGGGGGACATCGTGCAACCTTGGCGAAGCCCCCTAGTTGGCAGGAAGAACCCGTCCCCCAATACCATTAAAAAGGATAGTGTATTTAATTTGCAGAGGAAACACAAAACTGAATCCAAGTACAAAATTTTGGGGGAAAACCGTACCTTGGAAGCACTGAAAACAGAAATTGCCAAGAAACCCTATCAAATGCCTTTGCCAGGTCAGCCTTTAGCACAAATTGTTGTTCTCCTCTCATTGGTTTCCTAAAAGAATGAATGATTCCTCTTAGCAGGATCACATTTTCCGCTATCTCTCGGCCCGGGACAAAGGCTGTTTGTGCTTTAGAAATTACTCCATCCATTAGAGGCTGCATCCTTTTGGCCAAAATTTTTGAGATCACTTAGAGGAAGTTGCATACGCTAATAGGTCTGAAATCCGTCACTTTTATTGGGTTTTCTAATTTGGGGATTAGGACCAGATTTGAGTGAGCCGTGTGTTGGTTGATTCTTCTAGTTTGAAAGAACTGCTTAACTTCTTCTATAATAATGGGCCCGAAAATATCCCATTTTTGTTGAATCAGACCAGCAGTGACTCCATCCGGCCCCGGGGCTTTTGACGGCCCTAGTGCTTGAACCGCCCACTTAATCTCATCCAAATCTGGATCCCTTTCCAGCGATTGAGCATGAGTTTCTGGAATTGGTGTGATTTCACTTTCTATCTCTTGAAAGAGTTGATTAGTTTCTTCTTCCAAAAATTCAGTCTCTGCCCTATAAATCTGCTTGAAGTGACGAACAAATTCATTTCTGATTTCAGCTTCGCAAACCAGCCAATCCCACTGCTATTTTGAATTGATTCAATCCTATTCCGCCTTCGCCTGACCATGACCGTTGTGTGAAAGAACCGCGTGTTGCGATCCCCCATGAGGTCCCAATTCAGTCGGGATCGTTGCAGCCAGTAGGCTTCTTGAGCTGTGATATAGAGCTGGTATTGTTGCTGCAGAACTGAAATTCTTTCTCTCACTTGATCGGTTTGCTGTTCATTTATGAGACTATTCATCTCCTTTTCTATTTGTAACAATTCCCAATTGGAGTCCTTCTGCCCTAGATCCCAACTTCCCACTTGTTTTTTGAGCTCCTTACAAGTATCTTCCCAGCTCTGCCCTTGTGATTGGGCAGCCCTTTGACACATTTCATGAAACTCAGAGTGTAACGACCACCATTGCTCTATTCTGAAAGCTTTCGGTTTCCTCTTAGGTCTCAATTCCATTCTAATCAAGATAGGGAGATGATCGCTTGAATAGTTTGGAAGATGAAAAACCATTGAGTTTGGGAAGCAGTTGATCCAATCAGCATGATTAAAGTCCGCCCCTTTTGGTTGTTGGCCCACATGTACGCAGGGCCGCTATGCCCCAGATCTACTAGTCCAGTCCATTGCAAGAACGACCTAAACTTTTTATTCTTTGACTTGAGAACTGCGCTGCCACCCGCCTTCTCCTTAGAACCAGTGATGCAATTAAAGTCTCCCATCGCACACACTGGAAGATTTGAGCTATTTACATATCCGGAAAGCTTGCTCCAGATTTCGCCATTTTCTCTGTCATCACAATCGCTATAGATTGCAAACAGTATCCACTTCGGAGCCGTAGGTCCAAATTGAACCTCAGTCGCAATAAAGAAAAAAGAAGACTCCAGTACCTTAACCGTGATTTCGTTTGCCCAAAGCAACCACAGTCCCCCTCCCTTACCCCGGGAAGGGATAATCTCTGAATTTTGTAAACTTACACCTTCAATTCTGCTCACAGCCACCTCTCGAGAACACTTTGTCTCTGAGATGAACGCAAGAACAGCACCCGTACTGCGGAGGTAACGTTTTAGGATTGGCACTGTCGAGAGCCCTCCGCTGCTTCGATAGTTCCATGATAAGATACTCATATTGGCGCTGGCGGCGAGACCCTCGCCGCTTTGGCTCTTTTGGAGGAGAGAATCTCCCCCTGTTCCTCATTCTCAGAGACAATCTCATCTGCGCCTGCTAGAGAAATTGGGTGTTCAACACACATCTTCTGCATCTAGGAGGAGCTTGGCTGAGAATTAAATAAATCCTCAAGGGCCCGTTTAAGGCCCGCTGCATTCCCTTGTTTTGGAGTTGATCTTGGGCCTGCATTAACATTTTCTACTTGCCTTCCTTTTAGCGGGACCATGGCCTGATTGTTAATCCATACACCTCTAGTTGGCTTAAGAATTCCCTCTAGCTCGGGCCTATTTAAACCTTCCATCCTCTTCTTGATTTTAATCAAACGGGTTCTGTCTATACATGATCCAATTTCATGACCCAAATCCCCACAATAGAGACTGATCCTCCCAAGTCTTTCAAAAACCAAATACACCTTAACAACACCGAGCATAGGATGCCTTACCATGACATGGTCTTCCATGGGGCGGTTGAGCGGCACAAGCATCTTTACCCTTTGAAAGGGCGTGGAACTTTTAGAAAAGAATATAAAGCTAGAATGCTAGATGGGCGTGGGCCCAACTTCAGATTGGCTTATTCTGATTATATTAATTAACATTAATTAGTACAATAGGTACGGCCATCCCATGAAGAAATGGAAAAAGGGGTCTAAGTTGTATAACAAATGGTATAGAGGGCAAAAGCGGCAACTGAAATTGGTGAGGCAGTATTGTGGTACCAAAATATCTAACCCAATTCAATAGAAACTTGATTGATCCACAATTTAATAATACAAAAATCCAAATAACATTGAAGCAATAAAATAATAATCAGAGCATGCAAATCTTGAATCGATTGTTACCAAGCTTACCTCGCTGTCCTCAACTGGACTGTTGCCATCGTCGAGAGAGATTCGGCCGATTTGATATTTGGCGGGACGGAGAGATTGCGTGGGATGGAGAAACATATTGCTATCATATTGCTATCATATTTAGTACTTACAAATATAAAAAGTATAAAAGTAGGCGCTTACAGAAACTAATAAAGTGGCAGGATTGAAATATGTAAAATAAAAAATCAGAGAAAAATTAACAAATCTAAAAACGAAAGTTCAAACAAAAATTAAAAATTTAAAAACAATAATCAGAGCCACATGGCCATGCGTACCTGGCAGTTCTCTCATGCCACATACCATCGTTGTATCGACATTCATCTAATTTTAGTATTCAATTCTTGCCTCAATTAATTTACAAAATATTTACCCTGCACTATGGTATTGAATCGACTTAGTTGTTTCAATATAATTATTTATTTGATCTGGTCTGGGATGCACTTGACTACTTGTATAATTATACCACTCAACGAACAATATTCAAATTAGAAATTTAAATAAAATTGTTAAATCAGCCAATTATGCTGAGATTTGCTTAGAATATTGGAAAGTTTCTTACCAATGACATTGTAATGTATCATCATGTTCTTTTGTAGAGCAGAGAAGGACATATGTGTGTTTCTTTTGTTTAACAAAAATAAATTATTTGTTTGTATGTCCATCAAATTTTCTAGTTTTATATTCAACCATTATAATTAATAAGACTACAAAATTGTATGAAGTACACAAACGAGATTCAATAGCTTGACCTAAAACAATAAATTGCCTTCCAATAACAATTTCTATAATTGATCTATATCAAATTAGTAATTAACACCGAAATTTTTATTAATACCCAAAAAAATTATAAAATTACAAAATCTACCCAATTTTCAGAGGAATTCTAAATCTGCCTCTTTCAATGATTAAATAATTGGACAAAGCCCCTCTTTCCGGTTATTTTCTCACCGGATCTAGAAATTAGTCCAATGACTAAATAACCAGTTTCAATAAATGTTGTATTGAAATATTATAAATGTTGAATATATTTCTTTGAAAATAGATGTAATACAATATAATTTGATTTATTAGAAAGACAGCGACAAATAACCTGGATCAAACATTTTTTAGATCGGATTTTTCACGACTGTAAGAAATTTTAATATATTTCATTATGTGTTATTGGAAAAAAAATATATACTTTGAATGTGAGTTATTGATCACGGTTCAAAAGTCACTTCTAGATAATACATAAATTATTGTGATTCTTCTAGTACATTTAATTTCTAAAAAGTTGTATCTATTTTGAGAATTCTTTTTTAATAACAATCATTAAATAACTTAAAGTTTTTTTTTTTGCAAAAATATATACAACTTTTTAGAAATTAAATGTAGAAGAATCACAATATTTTCTGTATTTACCTAGAAGTGACTTTTGAACCAAGATGAATAAATAAGAATCCAAGCATTTTTTTTTCCGATAACACATAAAATAATATATTAATTTTTCTTACGATCAAAAAAATTTCGGCCTAAAAAATATTGATCCTTTCTGATCTAATGGACTTGCATATCCTCATACTAGTAGTACATAGAGATCATAAAAAAGTAATCAACTGCTTCACCATTGAACCTATATTACATAAGTAATTGATCTCTAACCATGAGAGAGATCGCCATATTATTTCAAAGAAAAGGGAAGAAGGTAGTTGCATATCTAAGGAGATACTACTAAATATAGACCAGAGATACCTCAATTCCAAAGACATAATAAACACTATAAATAAGCATGATGTGTATGGGGTTTATCTTGGTAGTTGGTGCTACAGAGGTTCACAATGGGGCCAAGCAAATTGGGTATGAAGAAACAAAATTAAAAAACCACATTGAGGTCGACCAAACTGATTTTTTAAAGTTGGAAAAAGACGTGCATTATCATTCAAATTAAAAACAGAATGATTCAGGTATCTCTTGGTTTTAGATATTTCAGAGTGTTACTTGTTAGATTATATGCCAAAATAGGTATGTGAGATCCTTTTTTTAAAAGTGTTAAAGGGTTTTGTGGTTAGCAGCCTAGGAAATAAAAATCAGTCCTACAGTTTAGGTTATCTCTCAAAACTAAAAAGACTACAGAAGTTAAGCATACTCTCTCCGATTTGAAATTGAACTATCTATGGCTCTTTTGTCGTTAACCTGGAAACCATGCTTTTACTTTTTGTTAGCATCCCATTGAATTTTCATCAAATTAACTGAAACGAATGAAATAGTCTCTCATACAAAATCCATATTTGCTCAAATAATCACATCTTCTCAGAATAGAAAGTCCACAAAGTTCGTTAAAACCTCAAATTAATAAGAAATGGAGAAGTCTCTCCTTATATTTAAGAGACAACACCAGCATCTTCACTTGGGGCAACTTTGTTTTTCTTTTAAACTATTTAAGTAGGAATAAAAAATTCAGAGAAAATTCAGAGTAAATTTGTTCCAAGATTCAATTAAATATAACTAAACCGAACAATATATATCAGGCAGAATAGAGATAAAGACAATATGTCGAAGGTGAACAAAGACTGCAAGGCAAAATAAAAAAATGTAGCTAAAAAGAGGGTTTATGCTACGAAAGTAAATACCATTCATAACTTGTGCATGTATATATATTTTCAGGTATCTACAAACAATTTTCATTTTTTTATAATATTTATCTTTTAGTTTTTGGCTATATATCATTTTCTTTACGCAATTTCTACTACTTCTCAGAAACAGAGAGAAGAAAAAAGAAACAGCGGCTAAAAAATACAGAAAAAGAGAGGAGAGAGGTGGGAGAGAAGACGATGCAAAGCCCAAAGGGACGCGCTCACGCGCAGCGAGTTGGGAAAGAGCAGGCACGTGAGGGGCAGGTGAGACAGTCCTCAAATTTAAATCCTAACCGTTCAATTGTTTCAACGGATGGGATTTAATAATTCTTTTGAGTCAGGTACTGGGCGGATACGGATTCTAATCTGGATAATGGCCATACGAGATGGGAGCCGCCTGTTCCCCAATTTCCACGTGGCCTTTATCCAAGGGTTGATATAGAAACATCTTAATTAACCATGTATTTTCCACGTGGCCATTATCTAATGTATAAAAGGTTATATCTAAACCCGACCAGGTCGAACTGTGGACAGCCCCGACCTTAGCTAGACTCCCGGACCGGACTAGACTCTTGTAAACCTAACCGGCCCCCCTAAACCCCCCAGAAACCAGACCGGACTGACCCGTACTAATTTTGGACCAAGAGTCTAATAGAGGTTTGGTCCAACTCCCCAAATGGAACCCGCCGGATCCGACCCTAGCTAACCCGTAAACCTGCCGAACAGTGGGAACCTTGGGCCGGGCAGATTAGGTCCGACAGGACCCGACCCGTTTGATAAACACTATGTGGCATACATGCATTGCAGGCCTAAAGATTTAACAGAGTAGCTTTGGCTTCATCCAGCACACGGACTATAGAATTAAAACAGAACTGCATATGCTTCTTGCGCTGTATGAATTGAAAACTACTCTGTTAAATTATTTTACCCCAAGTTGCCAAGCAGGCTTGACTTTCTCTTACAACTTATTAATTGGTTTGGCCGAGCAAATCTTGGTTCGGTTCCGTACTAAACAAGTCTACTGCCCCAAAAGTCAGTATTATAGTCTTTGCTTCAGAAATGTTTACATGCAATATGTACTCATTTTAGTAATTCAATGAACTAGTTAGTTAACCTTTGGGCATGTTTTTTCTTAAAGTACGATTGACCAAGTTAATAACAAAAAGACGACAACAACAAAAAAAAAACCTAAATAGTTCATTTTATTTGACGCTGATAGTTGATATTGGAAATCCTTGGTAAAAAATAAAAATAATAAGTGGGAGATGCATATGTTGGGTACACCTAACAGCCCCAGGACATTTCATTGCAGATATTTTCCCTTGCTATAAATTATTCCGTTGTATTTATTTCCATTTTTAAAGATACTAGTGCAACGGCTCTATAGCCTCATGTATCATATCAATCCTCTAATGAACATTATATTGATTAATGAGATATATCAATAAAATTAATTATTCAATTAAGATTGATGAAATTAATAGTTGACCACATGTACATAATTACCGATCATAATCATCTCTTCTTCTTTTTTCTGTGTTTTGTTACACACCTGGTTGCCATCCTAACAACTTAACCCTAGGAAAATTAAGGGGCAGAACAACATCAAAATAATTTAGATTAATATTTTTAACAAACATTAGATAACTAGTTCCCCTCCTTCACCTTTGCCATTGATATAGAAACAAGTCGGAGACACCAGCAAGGAAGAGGCTCTACCCCATAGAGCTGATACGATCTATTACATGGTTAACTCGTCAGGAAGAGCGCCCTTATGTCCTAAGACCTTGCCACCCACATCAGGAAAATATTCGTGACCTGGCAGGGCACCAACAACTCCATTTTCCTCCACGTGGATGGGGTACTTTAATAGGTGGCCTATCAAGGTCATGTTTTGATCAGTTGTGTATCTAGCCCAGTTGTCATCTGCAATTTTATTCACATACTTCACGCAATCAAGATTTTGCGGCTCCTCCAGCACTGGTGAGTCCAACGAACCTAGGTGCTCAGCCCATAGTGATTTCCTGTACCCTACACCTATGCACAAACCATCATTGTTAAATACTACTGCAGCACAGTTTTCCGGTCCAGTGCACCCTTTTCTATATATAACCATGCCAATCATATACCCTTTTATCATCCAACATAATTGTTATGCATTGTTTCAGCCAGTATAACTAACAAAAATTTTAGAGCTTTTGGAGGGTGGTTCCCGAAATAAGGTACTCAACAATTCTTACAACCCTTTTTTTAAAGACCATCGGTGGAAAGCCCTTTTGTAATACATGCTTGCATGCAACCAAGCCGCTTATGCCAGCTCCTACAATAGCAACTCTCTTCAGCTTCTTGTTCATCTCCATTGCTAGCTCTTCAGAAACAGAAAGGAAAAAAAAGATGATTATGACTTATGAGGGGAATTTGGGAAAGTGGTAAAATAGTAATTAGTGTGAGTTGTATGAAAGGTTATATCTAAACCCTTGGGATAATGGCCACGTGGACGATCAAGATCCTCTTGAAATCCCCATTGCTTGCGGTTACCTTTCACCTTTGGATGAGCTACAACAGCTGTGCAGTTTAAAGTTTAAAATTGGAAATCCTCTCGATTTGATTTGGATTTGGATTTGGATTTCGCCCACGGAAGAAGTTCTAGTGATCCTTTTCCTTTTAGATTTAATGGTTTCGACATAACTCAGAAAGCGTGTCCATGGAAAATTTTCAACTTATCATTTTTATCCGAGAGAATATTATTTATTGATGAGATTGAAATCTACCTCCGTAGTTACTGAACTACTTACTGATAGAATTACAACATTTATGATATGATAGTAACTTGTTACGCGTAGAAGAGCAACAAATATTTCAGCACCTATTGGAAATTGGGCGTATGGCATGTGTTTATATTTAACAGAGTAGCTTTGGCTTCATCCAGCACACGGACTATAGAATTAAAACACCACTGCATATGCTTCTTGCGCTGTATGAAGCGAAAACTACTCTGTTAAATTATTTTACCCCAAGTTGCCAAGCAGACTTGAGCGTATTAAACAAGTCTTTGCTTCAGAAATGTGTACATGCAATATGTACTCATTTTAGCAATTCGATGAACTTGGTTAACCTTTGGGCATGTTTTTTTCTTCAAGTACGATTGACCAAGTTAGTAACAAAAATACAACAACAAGAAGAAAAAAAGAAAAAAAAAACCTAAATAGTTCATTTTATTTGACGCTGATAGTTTTTTTTTGGAAAATTTGGTAGTGACTAGCAAAGCTTTATTGATAGAGTTGTTTACAACATCAAGTCATTTGACGCTGATAGTTGATATTGGATAAAAATAATAAATGGGAGATGCATATGTTGGGTAGGTACACCTAACAGCCCCAAGACAATTCATTGCAGCTATATTTTTATTTCCATTTTTAAAGATACTAGTGCAACGGCTCTATAGCCTCATGTATCATATCAATCCTCTAATGAACATTATGTTGAACACATGTACATAATTACAGATCATAATCACCTTTTTTTTACACACCTGGTTGCTATCCTTACAAATTAACCCTAGGAAAATTAAGGGGCATAACAACATCAAAATAATTTAGATTAATATTTTTAACAAACATTAGATAACTACTTCCCCTCCTTTACCTTTGCCATTGATATAGAAACAAGTCAGAGACACCAGCAAGGAAGAGGCTCTACTCCATAGAGCTGATACGATCTATTACATGGTTAATTCGTCAGGAAGAGGGCCATTTTCTCCTAAGACCTTGCCACCCACGTCAGGAAATTTTTCGTGACCTGGCAGGGCACCAACAACTCCATTTTCCTCCACATTGATGGGGTACTTTAATAGGTGGCCTATCAAGGACATGTTTTGATCAGTTGTGTATCTAGCCCAGTTGTCATCTGCAATTTTATTCACATACTTCACGCAATCAAGACTTTGCGGCTCCTCCAGCACTGGCGAGTCCGACGAACCTAGGTGCTCAGCCCATAGTGATTTCCTGTACCCGTAGACCTATGCACAAACCATCATTGTTAGATACTACTGCAGCACAGTTTTCCAGCCCAGTGCACCCTTTTCTATATATAACCATGCCAATCATATACCCTTTTATTAACCAACATAATTGTTATGCATTGTTTCAGCCAGTATAACTAACAAAAATTTTAGAGCTTTTGGAGGGTGGTTCCCGAATTAAGGTACTCAACAATTCTTACAACCCCCTTTTTTAAAATTAAATATGTGTAGGTGTGTATTTGGATATTTATTACCTGGCCATGAGGGTGGCCATTATTGCTAGCCCAAGTGTGGTGCGGTTGATACGCACCCATGGCAATTTCAGTGTCTCTTGAACCATCTAGAGATCTCTGGTTTATGTTTGCTGAACCAATGATCACATATTCATCATCGACAATCATGCCTTTGGCATGCACGTAAATCATGAACCGCTTATGCTTTCTTGCCGAAGTAGCCTGTTTAAAGCTCCAATAGTTTTAAGATAAATCTAATTTTTTTAAAATATTATCTCATACAAAGATATGTCATACAACTACTTACCGCAGGGTTATTTTCTGAAATATGATCTCCATATTGTGAATCATTTGATTCACGGTTTCCGAGGCAGTAAAAGTTCAGATAATGTTGCGGGTGTTCATTTTCATGCCCGGGCGAACTAAGCTCTCGACCTATGATAGCATACATCATCATTATTGTTTGCCCCTGCAATACAAATTGATCCAAAATATTAAGGTTCATGCAAAAGTCGTTGGATAACATAAGCCCCACGATCAGGGTGGATCTTAATGCAACCCAAAGGGTGCTTAGTCATCCCTATAGTTTTAATTTTCTTAATTATTTATATTAAAATTTAATCATTTTTCTTTATGTTTTTCTAAGATTCAGCCTCATGAAATATCAAATGTGTGCTAGTAGTTAAAATTCCACATTGTGGTAGTGGGCATTGTTGTAAATAAGGTATGCGCTTATCGGAATTACGGAGTACCGTTAACAGATTAATTGGTATGCGGTCAATTAATCGGAATTTAACAGATAATTTTGCATTTTCATTAGAAGTATGTGCATATACTGGTAATTATTAAAAATGATTAATTTAACTCGTCAAACTAATCAAAATAAACTTATTTTAACTTAATTTCATTGTTAATAATAAATTTTATGAAATTGTCATTTAGAAAAACTCAGATAAGACAAGGCAAAGTATAATACATGTAATGGCCGTATAAACGGAAACGGACGATTCATAACGGTTTGGTCAAGGCCAACGACTAATCAGCTGATTAGTCGAACTAAACGGCCATTTTTTACAACACTGGTTGTGGATACTTGAGTTCAAATGATCCTACCTATCAGAAATTAAAGATTTTTGCATTTTAAGTTTCAGTGCCCCCTATCTACATTTTCTAGTTCCGCCCCTGCCCACAATTTGATTACCTGCCAGAAGAGAATCTCTTGGATAGCAGTGGAAGTGGGATTCCCCTCGGGCCACATTGGTATGACTATGTAAACAGAAAAACGCTCTCTTTTTCTAATTTTCTCTACAATCTTCAAGGCAAGCTCTATAGGTATCAGATTGTCAGCTCCTGATATTACAAGGGTTTGCATTTTTTAATTAAAATAATGAATTATGTTTGATCCAAACCAACTACCATAGTAGGCCAAGCAGTATTTCTGTGGATCTGATGATCAATCTATTGGGCTAGTTGACTAATTGGATTGGCATGATCAAATTATTGGACTAGTTAGTTTTGTATAAATGCTGTTATTCATTCTGTTTATATTTTTGTTGTTGAAAAAAAGGATAATTGGAAACATTGGCCTTTGATTGTTATGATATTGACTAAACAGGTCAGGTCGGAGCAAACACAGTAGCAACCTGGAGCAGACCAATTAATTCACCAGGTCAGCTATGAATGGGCTAGGTCGACCTGTTGGTTAGATCAACAATTTCCAGCTGCAGTCAAAATTTGTAATCAACTTTGAGTGAGGATATAGTACTATGCATAGCGCCGATTGGTTCGTACTATGAATTCATATCTCCATTTTCAAAGTTCAAACAGTCGATCTAAACCGTTCAACATGAAATTTTACATTTTTTATAATTTTTTTACTATTTTTTTAAGATAGGTAGAAAATCACTTGATCTAAAGATTCTAGACCATTCAAAAGTAGTGATTTTCTACATATCTAAGAAATAGTAACAAAATTCTAAAAAATATAAAATTTAGTCTCCAAGTACATTTACATATGTAGATCATGTTGAACGGTTCAAATCGACTGTTACGGCTTTGAAAACAAAGATATTCAGGCGCTATGCATAGTACCATAGCCTCACTCATCAACTTTACATTAAGACGTCGGGGTGTCATGTGTACCTGTACGTTTAGACGGCCATAAATAGGAGGAGCCAATAAAATACTGATTCTCAATGTATATGAAGTGCTTTGCAGACCTGATAGCTTTCACATATGCTGTGTGGATGCTTTGATCAATTATTAGGTTTTTTCCACGAACAAGCTTGTAAGACTAACAACATTAAACAAAACACAAGACAAATATAAAAATCCAGAAACATGAAATAATAATTTACTTGATTTCAAAGAATTATAAACAACAATATATCACCTTAGTGTCAACTCGATGAGAAAATTCAGGAACTCCTTTCAATGATCCAGTGTCAATAGAACGGAAAATCTGACAGGTTTATATAACAGAAATTAACTTCAACATAAATGATCTAGTATTTATGTATGTTACAAATTCTTTGTCTCTGCAAAAATAGTATGCTTCATCATAAAAGAAGAAGATGAAAAATGGCACACTAGATCAAAATAGCTTTAGCTACAACAGATAAAAAAAGCAAATACTAGATCAGTAAGGCGCATTAAGACATCTGTTAATGCTTATTTCTGGCAGTAAATAATTTTTCCTTTCAAGAATTATACTCTAACCTGAACATGCCAGTTCTCAGGATCTTCCTCTCCTAAGACCCGCAAGTCAAGATCGCCATATGGGTCAGTTGAAGAGGCATTGGGACTAAGTATCCATGAGATGTGGTCAATTTTAATTAGCGCGTCATCAAGCCAGAGTGATGTTTTGCTAAACCAATTCAGTAATCTCGATAGCTTTAGCTTTGTTGCTTTTCTCCAGCATTGCTCAAAATTTATAAGGACATCATATGCTGCAGGCCCTTCTATTTTGCAGTGAAGGTCATGCCACGGCTGTCTGGGACCTTTGTTTTGAACCTAAAACAAAAATAAGAAATGATAGAATTCAGAACTTATTCAGTGCACTAGTATTTTTATTTTTTTAGTCGTCAAATTACACCACACCACAAGTATAGCAATATAAAACAATCCTTTCATGAAATGGTATACACCGGATAAAAACACAGACTTGCAATGATCCTTTTTTAACGACATGTGTTAGAAAAAGACAAATTTCATGTATACCCTTCAAATTCCTCAAAATCACGTATTTCCCCTTCTAAAATTTATAATATCATTTTAACCTTCTAAAATTTCAAGAGCTCACATTTACCTAATTTACTGTCTTTTCTATTTAGAACTTGCTATATATTGGTGAAGTTCCAATTTACCCTATATTAAAAAATGAAAAATATGTAGCACGTGTAAGAGAAAGGCCCGATCTTTTAATTGGTTGGTTTTGAGGACAAATGATTTATTTCCATACTTGCGGCACGCACAAAGTGGCATTTAGCATATGCTTGTGTATGCATTACGAGTAAGAAAATAAACCATTTGTCGTCACAAATGGGCCAATTAGAAGATTAAACCTTTCTTTGTCACATGCTACATATTTTCATTGCATAGAGGGAAAAATGGAAACTACACAAATGTAATGTAAGTTTTAATAGAAAAGACAATAAATTGGGTAAATGTGAGAGTTTTTGAAATTTAGAAGGATAAATATGATATTATGAACTTTAGGAGGAGAAATACATAATTTTGAGGTTTTTGAATTGTACACACAAAATTTGCCCAAAAAATAGATTTCAAACAAGAAAATTTTCCTTGATTCAATTATAAAATCAGGTAACCTAATGGAAACTTAGTCATGACCATGGCACTCCAATACCAAACATGTCATACCCATAACATGTACAGTAATGAAATTTGGTATTTTTAAATGTTAGTAGGATAGATGGTGTACGTCTTAACACACAATCATAAACTAACATTCAGCTAAATTCATTTGCTACTGAACTACTATAGTCAATATCCATAACATGAACAAAATTGGCAATTGACTAGATTTCATACATTAAAAGTGGGATTATGAATATCGCCTGCAAAAACAGTGTCGAGATCATGAAATAGCCTGTGTTGTGGTGTATCATATCGGCCATCGCAAAGATCAAGTCCTCCAATAAAAGCTGTGATCTTTCTAGTAATTTGAGACTCCGCTGTATCCAGTATCAAACATTTCTGATGATGCGTGTAAATTGACCCGACAACCTTGATTAACAAAAGGTTACATGAAAGAAAGACATTATCACAATCATATACTTTGAACTATACAGAACAACACAGACATTTTTAAGCTTGGTTTCCTTCTTATAAATGCTAGTGTTGCAAATGAGTATGTGATATGAAATTTCAAAAGAGAAATTTCCATGCAGAATGTATTAGTGTTGTGGGGGTACAAACAGGGTACAAGCAATGGAAATTGTAATAAAGATGAACTAAGCTGAAATACATAGATTCATGATATTCAATTACAGGCCAGAGACAACTACATTTATCACCACTATTGTTGCATGTTGAAATAAATTAAAGAAAAAAAAGAGACAATTTTGAAAAGCCTACCTGTTGCTTCATTATGGTAAGCTTACTACTTGGATACCGCGGTGAAAGCACACAAATAACTGTTGAATGCTTAAAATACCGTCTTGTCTCCTCATCATGAGTTTGCATCAATCCTCCCTACATAAAAAAATAAAAATCAATCAATAAATCATCGATACACTAAAACAACATCCATTAGTTGACAACTAGACACTTTATGTATTACTCTTGCACTTCCATTCTCTACATCAAGTGCTGTAAATTCAAGTTCTAATATTCATTTTTATGTTTTTCTCACCATATTTATAAGGAGAGTTTCATTTGAAGTCTTGTCATCCCAAACAAGCAAACAGACCCTCACCCCTTCCTCTGACTTGTACTTCAACAATTCTCCTAGTGTTTTCACAGCCCCAGGCAGGGGCCTAGTCGACTCCCTGACAAGCCTAACCTCTGTGTAAATTGACCATCCTACGATATATATAAAATGCTGTGCCTCCAATATAGCATGACAAATATCCTCCCAACACTTCTCATGTGCAAATACTCTGTCGCCATCCAACCGTATCTCCGGCAACTCCCCATCTCTCACATGGGCATCTTGGTACAATGTCACTTGTCCACCTTTCCTCATCGGGAAATACGCATCCTCCACCCCAAGACTCAAGTGGTCACCAGTGATCCCAACCTTATACACTGGGTTATCATCAATTGGAGTGAATTTAAAAGCGACATGGATTTGTCGTTTGGGATTGTCTGACTGGCCATAGGGGTCCTTTACATAAAGCCACTTATCAAAAGACTCACCAGAGCTGATAAATGAGACAGGGACAGTGGAGATACCGATGATCTGAGCACCAAATATGTTTTCGTCCTTGATTACGAACTCCAGCATGGAGGCACAGTGTGCGAGCAGGATCCTGAAGTGCCCGTCCCAATTGGGTTCATTGCAGTTGTGGATGACACTGGTGCGTGCAACTGTGGTTTCAGCGACACGAACTATCACATATGGGTTACTGGTTATTCCCTGGTTTTAACAAGAAGAACCACCACAAATTAGTCCCTGCTGGCAAAACTTGCATAGTTTTCGACACTCTCGTAACAGGTGCTCTTGCTATGGAACTGATTTGGCCCATATTAAGTTATCATCTATTTACTGTACCAGAAAGCTCTTTGACCTGAAATTTTGATTAAAAAGATAGCAACAAATTACCCTGTGATGGTGGTGGTGGTGGTGGTGGTCGCGGCGATTGTCCGGATGATAGTGTTGTTCGTCGTCAGAGTGAGAAGAAGAGCGAGTAGTAGTGGAAGGAGTCACGCACAAAGAGAAGCAACCACTGAGGCGCTCGGAGAAGAGGTCGCGGTTGGGGAGGTTACTGGCGGCGATGATGTGGAGGTCGAGATCGCCGTGTAGGAGGACCGCATCGCCATGGCTAAACGCCATTGGTGGAGAAGGTGGAGAAGGGAGAGGAAGGTGTTGTTGGAATAAAGTAGGAGGTTTTCTTCCATTGGGATTTGGGAGAGTATCAAGGAAGGAAGAATTGGGTTCCTTTCTTGCTACTATGCGGCGCCAACAGCCTCGGAAAACACCGTCTTTTTCAGGTCCTGGCGGCAGCGGGACCACGGCGATGTTGATCAATTCATATCACCTAACCTAAGGTAACAAAATATTTCTGTTTATATCTGAACCGTCCAATCATATTCCACATGATATTAAAGAAGACGGTGCATTCCAATTCGGGCCGGATTGACCTGGTCACCTGGATTCTGATCCGACTGTTCGAATCTAAAGAGAATTATTCTGTTACCTCAGAGGTATCCTCTGAGATATCTCAACTTTTGCGTGACCGACGTGTCCGGTGCCTATTTGGGGGTGATGTAGGGATCGGTATTATGTGTTCTTCGAGATTCGTGTAGAGCGTATTTAAACGGTTGGGATTTTCCATAAAGTCACGCAGAGTTTGAGATATCTCAGAGGATAGGGACTAAGAGGTTGTTCCTTCTTTTTTTTATTTTTTTATTTGAAGTTTTGAACCAGTGGTTGATCCTGATTACTTCCGAAATTTTTATTAATAGAAAATTAATTAAATAAATATCAATAATGCATAATGAATATGAGTTTTTTTGAGATACAGGAAAAACATGATAGTGTATACATTATAGACTCACTGCTTGATTAGCGATAAACTAATTATTGCACTTATTAATTAAATAAAAAAAAATTTCTTAAACGTGATAGAAGTATAGAACACTCCATGAAAATTCAAATTGATTCTTCTTCCACATGAAATCACTCAATTAAGCCTTTATCTTTCTAAAAAAAAATTAGCCAAAACACCAATTAGAAAGCCTATGGTAAAGCACTCAAATATAAGGGAGTAAAACTAATATACACTTAAGTGTACCGTACACTTAACTCTAGGACCATACGATTTTTTTAAAAGTCGTGTAGATTCTTCAAAAATCATGCAGCGTGAATCTCAAAGCTAATCCTAGAATTCTAGAGTTAAGTGTATGGTTCAATCGGTACACTTGAGTGTATATTAGATTGACTCAATATAAGGTGCGAATCATGTGGAAGAAAGGACAACAAATGGTACACAAAGGTGCTAATCATGTGTAAAACACCAAAATTTATGGCCTCACGAAACCTATTGAATTTGTTCCGTTATAACAATGGTACACAAAGGAACATTGTGAATAATATTTCCCAAATCCAAAATCATAAAAGACCAAAAAAGACAATAAAATTCAAAATGGTGTTGGATGAGAAGTGGTATCCATGGTTATCTTGATTAGTGTGAAACCAAAATATAAGAGGATCTGAAGTTCAAGCTGGTACCGGTTAAGTAGGATGAAAGTGTCATCCAAGATGTAAGAAACCATATTATAAGCTAAGATAATGGAGATTAAAATAAACTTGTTTTCATTGATTCTTGTGTGAAATTACATGGGAGCATGTCTATTTAAAGCACAAAAGCATATACTAAACCTAAGGCCTAAATCCTAACCTTCATCTTAACATTGGTAAAAAGGCTTAGCTGTTATCGAGAAAGGGCTCAGGATGCTCCAGCACCCGTGGTCCCTGTAAATTTGATTCTCCTTGTTCCCTTAATTCTTCTACAGTGTGCAGTGAAAAGGAACTGTATCACTATTTGGTACTGAGTATAGAAAGATGTACTGACTATATCACTATTTAGAACTTGCTCAGAACTTTGGAAATTGCTCAAATAAGAAACTGCAATTGATTAGACAGAGAAATAACGAAGAGTCTGACAGGAGCTAGTAGTACCCTCTTCTTTTCCTCTTCCTTTCCTTGGAACTGAATGGAGCTGATCTGATCGGAATACGATATGTTGTAGCGAAATTTTCTTGAAATGTGACTAATCACAAATTTTCTTGAAATGAACTCTCGCCAAATTCCACCAGTTTTCGCATTTTCAGGGGTATCCTTCCGATCACAGCCTTAGTGTCTATATCTATTCAAATCAAGTGGAATTTGTTGATCATCGGTTGATTCGGGTTCAAAGTGTTTGCTCTTTTTATTTGTTTCAGCTGTATGTGCCAGCATTGTAATCCTTTGGTTTATACAACTGTCTGCTGGCGTGGTACCAATAAGCTAACAAGAGTGAACTTATCAGCCAATTTCATACCTAAAATGGTAAAGTTAGAATCAGAGATCTGAAATTTTATTAGGTTGTGCAGACTGCTACATATGTCAGAAAGACTGAGCTCCTATTTAGCCTTGAGCTACAAATAAATTTAGCTAGCACAGCTACCGAACTATATAGACCCAATACTGGTAAAGGTTGGGAGGAACCCAAATGGTACAGAGGGCAAAAGTGGCAACTGAAATTGGTGACAGTGGTGAGATGAAGGCAGTATTGTGGTACCAGTGTGAGAGTGATACCGATTTCAAATAATCATCTTAAGAAATCTCTTAATATCACCTAACCCAATTTAATAGAAACTTGATTGATCCACAATTTAGGAAAAATTTCTAGGTACCCATTTAAAATTTTGAAATAGTCAATATCCCCATAAAAATATCATAATAGTTAATATCTCCATAAAAATTTAACATTCTTAATTCTATCCCCATTTAATTATTTTAAAAACTGCACTGACCAAAATGCCCTTAACTTTTAACTGGAGCGTCCATTACTTCACTAGATTCTTCTTCCCCGTGAAAATATACAAGTCAATTTGATATCTTACCTCAGTCATGCCGGATTGCAACTGTTTCAGACCCATTAATCAAGTGCGGCATGACATTTTTATCACTTTGCAGTGCGTCTCTAAACATAATGGTCAACCTTCTCCACCTCTTTGTAGGGTCAGTTTCTTTTACAGATGCAGTCACTTGAACCAACGAATCAAACTCGATTTTGATTTAATCTTTCACCACTTCTAAAACTTCAGTTTCACAGACATTTGTCTCTCTGGCCTTTTTCTTCTTTGGAGAAGTGCCTGCATGAACTCCTTGGAGAAATACCCAACTGAGGTTCTATTTCCTCTACATCAAAACTAGAAAATGGTAATAACAAAATGATTGCTATATCTGTTGCTAGTATATATGACTCTAGAAAATATTATCACACTTGATAAGTTAACTAAAAGTTAGATGATCAGGATGAGTAGAGAATATCGAGTATGACATACTTTCTAAAATCATCCACTAAACACATCTTTAGAAACCATTATCTCCATGATATTTCACAAGTTCTCTCTGAAAAGAAAATTGAAAAAACAAATAAGAATTGTGCAAGAACCGCTTTGCTAAAAGGATACTCTGGTAATTTAAAAAAAAAATAGAAAACTTCAACATCCTATATATTGATAAAAATAATTACTTTTAGCAATTGACAAATTCGCAACTCAAGGAGTAAAGGTATGATAATTTCTTGGGCATTGGTTTGCATTCTTAATAGTGCATCAATACTGTTATACAGTTAGTGCTAATCAGAAATTGTGGAAAAATTGAGCTTGTAGAGATTAAATGTTTCAAAATAAATCTATAATTTCAAAATTATGGTTATAGCGTTGCGATCACAGGTGTTTTTCCTTTAAAATTTTATTGAATGTCCTTTGTATGGAAGATAAAGGGAGAGACAAGCAGATGAAATAGGGATGCCGCTCGAGCCAGAGAGAGAGAGAGAGAGAGTGAGCCTAAGCAGTAGAGAGAGGAATGAGAATTAGTGGGAAATATTTGGTTTGAAAATTCTTATAAAAGGATTGATTGATAGTGTTGCTGGCAAGATATCAAATTGACTTGTTTTCACGGGGAAGAAGAATCTAGTGCAGTAATGGACGCTCCAGTTTTTAAAATAATTAAATTGGGATAGAAGTAATTAAGAATGTTAAACTTTTATGAAGATATTGGCTATTTCAAAATTTTAGATGGGTACATCAGAAATTTTCCCCACAATTTAGTATTACAAACATCCAAATAACATGGAAGCACTCTTTAACAAAACCTACCTGTTATTGTTCGAAGTAGAGTTCCTTTCCCGATCGAGATCGGCACGGGCAGCTTGAGTCAACGCGTTTGGGTTATCCTAAGACCTTTTCCGTTCTACCATTACTACCGTTTTAATCCCGAAGGTACATTACTTGGCTCTGTCATCTGGAATCCATTTTAATACATTTATTAAATTAAATAGATACCTCCTTATCTGGAATCCATTTTAATACCGAAGATACACTACTTGGCTCTGTAGTTATCCTAAGACCCTTTTCCTTTCTACCATTACTGCTGTCTGTGAACCGATAAACTGGCCTGAAATGATGTTGCATGTCTTTCTTGATGTGAGTATATGGGTAAATATCCACCATGCCTGGATCCATCATTATATTCTCATTGAACCTTAAAAGAGAAAACTAATACAAAAAGTTAAATGCAGACGCCAAGTACTTCACTTGGTGCAATAACTAAACAAGGACCTCAAAACTGGATTTTCAGTTCCCTCAAGTGCTTAACCATATCATATGAACAACAAAATGCTTCATCGGTACCATTTAACCTACTTTATATATTATTGTTATATTTTTTTTTGTCCTCTTTTTTCATAAGCATAACTGAGGCTTTTGATTTTTTTTCCTTTATCCGTCACAGTTGTAGTTTACATTATGATTGTTTCATGCTATCAATACTAAAAAAAAATATTAGTATTTTTAGTAACTAGAATTCTAATTCTAGTTATATTAGTAATTGTTCAAAAAATTGTTACTTGGTCTCGGACACCCATTATTATATCCTCAATGATTGCTCCCTCAACTACTTATTTTTTTCGAAATACTAAAAAAAGTGCAATCAAACCTATAACCAATAAACATGAATGAAAATCTGTTTTCTTTATCCGCCAAAGTCGTACATATTTTCTACCAACAAAGCAATCTCAAGATTGAGCTCATTAAACCGGTGCAGTTTTTTCTGCCATAAAACGGTACCAAAATTTCAAGATGAAAAAAAAAAAGGAGAAAAAGAAAACAGTAGCACAAGGAGGAAAGAGCACATTGCAACACGACCACTGAGGAGAGTTTACTTTGTTAATGGCAAATTTAGTCTTAATCCAGGCATAATCATAGAACAAGGTTGTACAATCAACACTTAATAACATAATTGAGATTTGCTCGAGGCCTACTTTCGAGATACCAACACTAGTGGAAAAACTGGAATCAGGATCGGCCTATCTGGATCGGCTATATGAACCAACTGATACTAATACATATCTGGATCGGTTCTATCACTAAAACCGATACTAAAAGCTTATGAAAGCACAGTACATGAACTAATTGGATCGGTTCTTAGCTTAGAACCGATCCTGATAGTGCATCTATAGCTTTTTCCTAAAGTCTGATTCTTCACAGAATCATTTTTCTTTCTTCCTCGCTCATACCTCGCCTCTATTGCTTGGCGCAGCAGCTATCTTACTGGACATTGATCAGCTATCTCACTCTTCTTTTCTCAGGTTCATTAATTGATTGATCATCTCTTTTCTCAAGTTTGATGTTAGATCTAGCACCATTTAGGCTCTAATTCGACTCATTTTATAAACCCTAATCTCTCTTTTAGGTTTTAATACATTTTTATATTTCAAGCTTTTCTTTATATGTGAAGATGAGCAAATTCATGCTATATATGAACTTTTGATATAACTATATTTGCACATGCATGCTATATATGAGCTTTTGATATATACCCATATATACCCTAGCATGCATCATATATATGTTATATATATAGAGTAAGGCTTGGGTGCTATGGATAGCATAGAGACCTCCCGTGCTACGGCTCAATATTCAAGTTTTCAAAATCCAAACGGTCGATCCAAACCGTTCATTGTTTAATCCATATTGAAATCTGCTTGGAGACCAAATTTTACATTTTTTGGAATTTTTTTACTATTTATTAAGCATTTTTGAAACCGCTGTTTTCCAGTGGTGCAGAATTTTAATAAAAACAGCGATTTTGAAACCATCTTAATAAATAGTAAAAAAATTCCAAAAAATGTAAAATTTGGTCTCCAAGCAGATTTCAATATGGATTAAACAATGAACGGTTCGGATCGACCGTTTGGATTTTGAAAACTTGAATATTGAGCCGTAGCACAGGAGGCCACTATGCTATCCATAGCACCCCAGCCTAACTCTATATATATATATATATATATATATATACACACACACACACATCTCTTGTTTAGGTTCCGATGGTTTAATTTTGTAGTTTGGCTATTATTGAGAGATTTGGTGCAGCGATCTTCATCTCACTCGGTACAACATCTAAAAAAGTTGTAAGTACAACATAAAACTCATGCTTAATTAGTTTTGTGCATAAATCAATGTGTATTTCGATAGCTAGACTAAATAGATTTGTATTAAGTATGTAGCTAGAGTATTGTCTTAAGAGCCATAACCGCATGATTAATGCCTTTAGGTCATAATACCTATTCAAAATTAATCAATTAGGGATTAATTTTGAATAGTCCCCGTTTTGGGACTGATCTTTGAATACTTTGTCTCAATTAGGATGTGACCACTTGTTAGTCGTGTTTTAGTATTTAAGAAAATTTTGGCAGCATTTCTCCTTATTAGTTCCCCGAATACTCGGGGAACTAAGGGGAAATGCTGTCGAAATTTTCTTAAATACTAAAACACAACTAACACGTGGTCACTAATGAGACGAAGTATTCAAAGAGTGGGATAGGATGGTAACTAGGCCCCACGTAAGCCCTATTAATTGTGAATAGAATTTAGTACCCCAAGCTTGTTCTAAATTAATTGTGTTCTACTATAATTGCAGATGGACCGCAGTTGGATGTACGAAACATCACGTCCATCCGATTAATATACGACAGGTGTCGAGGAATTTATTAGAGTTGCTATGGAAGATATGGCGAATAAGAGGAGTACAATGATGTCGTGTCCTTGTCGTGATTGTAACAATGGTCAAAAATTTTCCAACCCGAACCAAGTGAGGAGCCATTTAATCCGTCATGGATTCAAGCAAGGATATAAGTGTTGGATATGGCATGGTGAGAGTTTTCCAACCGACATAGGTACTGGTACCGAGCATCAGGAATACCATACCGTTGGAGATGAGGGGAATGACTTACGGGGATTGGAAACCGATGTAGGTACTCGTACTGAGCAACAGGAGTATCATACCGAAGAAAATGATGATATAGTGGTAGATAAATGTGATAATTTTGATCAAATGTTACATGATATAGAAGAGGATTTTGATAATGATAAGCAGTATTGTTTGTTTGAGAATTTGTACGAAAATTCTAATAAGGAATTGTATCCTGGTTGTTCTAAATTTTTAAAATTGAAAGGTGTATTAAAATTGTATAATCTTAAAGCATCTAACAGTTGGAGTGATAGAAGTTTTACTGAGCTATTACAAACTTTAAAAGAAATGCTTCCGGAAGGAAACGAGATACCACCTAATGTTTACGAAGCGAAAAAGATATTGTGCCCAGTGGATTTGGAAGTTCAAAGAATACACGTGTGCCCAAATGATTGTATATTATATCGAAATGAGTATGAAGACCTTCACAAGTGTCCAAAATATGGTGCATCACTTACAAACCAAAGCAGATTGCCAGTGATAAAAGTGATGATTGTAAACCGAATAAAGGACCTCCTGCAAAAGCATTGTGGTACCTCCCTGTAAAACCGAGATTCAAACGTTTGTTCTCAAATGCTAAAGATGCGAAATTAGTGCATTGGCATGCCAAAAACCGGAAGAAAGACGGGAAATTACGGCACCCCGCTGATTCTCCCCAGTGGAGGAATATTGACAAAGAGTTTTCTGAATTCGGACGTGACCCTAGAAATCTAAAGCTTTGGCTGAGTGCAGATGGAATAAATCCGCACAGTAGCATGAGCAGCAAGCATAGCAGTTGGTCGGTTCTATTGTGCATTTATAATCTTCCGCCTTGGTTATGTATGAAGTGCAAATACATCATGTTGACCTTGCTCATATCAGGACCCAAATAGCCCGGGAACGACATAGATGTGTATCTAGCGCCATTGATTGATGATTTAAAGGAATTATGGCAACCCGGAGTGCAAATATTTGATGCATACAGCCAGGAGAAATTCACTTTACGGGCCATGCTTTTCTGCACCATTAATGATTTTCCGGCTTATGGAAATTTGTCGGGTTATAGTGTCAAAGGAGAGAAAGCGTGCCCTGTTTGCCTGGATGATACAGTCGATGTGTGGCTACCCAACTCCTCTAAAAATGTGTACATGGGTCATCGTAGATTTCTTCCTGCCAACCACGCACACCGAAAGAGAAAAAAAGAATTAAATGGAAAGACTGAGAATACCAAAGCAAATTATCCGTTGACCTGTAAGCAAGTTTATTTGCGAGTGAAAGATTTGAAAGTTCAATTGGGTAAATTTAAAAAGAAGGTGGTGAGAAAGAAAGGGGCTCCGAAAATATGTTGGAAGAAGAGGTTCGACACTGTCTCGATGTGATGCATGTGGTTAAAAATGTGTGTGATAGCATAGTTGGAACATTGTTGAATATTCCAAGTAAAACTAAGGACGGTATCAATGCTCGGAAATACATGCAATTCTTGAACATAATGCCAGATCTACAACCAGCAGAGAGGGAAAGAGAAAAAGGAAAAACTTGTACATATCTAAAACCCGCAATGCATACGCTATCGAAAGCAGAGAAAAAAAGCTTATTGGAATGCCTTCATGGTGTCAAAGTTCTATCTGGATATTCTTCTAATTTTAAAAACCTAGTTTCACTGGATGATTTAAAATTGACAGGAATGAAGTCTGACGAATGTCATGTTTTAATGACACAACTTTTTCCTGTTGCAATTCGGGGCATATTGCCAAAGTGTGTTAGGCAGACCATTACAAAGCTTTGTTTTTTCTTTAACGCCATCTGTTGCAAAGTAAATGATCCTGATACGCTAGATGCTCTGCATAAGGAGGTTGTTGTCACTCTTTGTCATCTTGAAATGTATTTTCCGCCGTCTTTTTTTGGCATCATGGTTCATTTAATTGTTCACCTAATTAGAGAAATTAAGATGTGTAGACCTGTTTTCTTGCGATACATGTATCCGTTCGAGAGATACATGAGATTGTTAAAGGGATATGTCAGGAACCGATATCGTCCTGAGGGCAGCATCGTAAGAGCTTACACTGCCGAAGAGGTTATTGAGTTTTGTACTAATTATATGGATAATGTCAAAGCCATCGGCATCCCTAAATCTCGGCACGAGGGTAGACTTCACGGGGTAGGCACAATTGGTGCGAAATTATTCGTGCCTGATAGTACAATAATGTCACTAGCACATTTTCATGTTTTGCAACACCTCACTGATGTTCATCCTTTTTGGGACGAGCATATGACTCTCTTGCGGCAATAGAATCCTAAGAAATCCGACAAGTGGTTAATCGGCGAACACAATAAAAAGTTTGAAAAATGGTTTACACGTAGAGTCATGCAAGCTCCGGAGGGAGAAAACATTAAAAAAATTGTCAAATTGTTGGCTCTTGGTCCAGTCCATGTCGTGAGGACCTTCCAAGGATATGACATCAACGGGTACACATTTTACACAAGAAATCAAGATTCAAAGAGTACCGTGCAAAACAATAGAGTGACGTTAGTAGCTGTTTCAAGTGATTTGTCAGATCCTAAAGGTGCCGGACCATCGCATGCATCGATGTCATATTACGGGTTTATTGAAGAAATTTGGGAGCTCGATTACAGAAGATTTAATATCCTGTTATTTATGTGTAAATGGGTCAATAACCATAGGGGGGTTAAAGCCGACGATGATGGTTTTATTTTAGTGGATTTCAACAAAGCTGGATACAAGGATGATCCATTTATACTTGCAAGACAAGCTGCGCAAGTGTTCTACGTAACTGATCCGGCCGATCATTCAAGACATGTTGTCCTGTTTGGAAAAAGACGTATCATTGGGATTGATAATGTCGAAGACGAAGAAGCGTACGATCATTTTGATGAACTACCACCGTTTTCCATTAGCATGGCATCTCTACCGGACGCTGAGGATAATGAAACAGGTCACATGCGCATCGATCATAATGAATGAGAATGGGTTGAAGAAGTTTCCATTGGCAAGTCATAATGTTGAAGAAGTTTCCATTGGCAAGTCATAATATTGGTATGTCAAAAAATATAAAAATGTGAGTTAATAATCTTTAATATTGCTAACAAAAATGATTTTTTTTTTTTCAGAATGCATTGAAACACCTGACGATGGGAAGCATGCAAGTTATTCGTCAACACTTCTTGTAGCTTATTTTTTTCATGTTATATGTAATTTATTAGCTTATTTTTAAATTTTTAATGTTATTATTTTAGTAGCTTATTTTATTTCATTTTATAAGTAATTTTTAAGGTATTAAGTTAATATAATAGAATAGTTTTTAAAATAGCTTTTGTACTAAAGTAATTTTTAAACTAATAATTATACTAAAGAAATATAAAACAACACATAAACATCCTTTTTTTTATTTTTTAAAATACAAAAATATAAAACAACACATAAACATCCTTTTTTATTTTTTAAAATACAAAAATATAAAACAACACATAAATATCCTTTTTTTTATTTTTTAAAATAACATACACATACAAAATATAAAACCTTCACATAGTAACCGAACACTATCAGGATCGGTTCTTAAGCTAGGAACCGATCCTGATGTTTTATTTATTTAAAATATTATAGAATATTATCAGGATTGGTTCCTAGCTTAAGAACCGATCCTGATAGTGTTAGGTAACTATGTGAATGTTTTATATTTTGTATGTGTATGTTATTTTAAAAAATAAAAAAAGGATATTTATGTGTTGTTTTATATTTTTGTAATACTTTAGAGTAATACTTTACCTTTTAATAAAACCAAGTAAGTTACATATCCATCTGTTAACAGTTCCATCTTCGAACTTCAATAATCACTAACAAACTTGCAAAAGATATGTTTAATGCATTAAAACCGATTAGCTAAATGAAGTTAATTACTCCAAACAGCTATACTAGAGGATCTTACATTCATTTGCAAAACACATGACTACACGGATTCACTACATGTTACTTGCAAATGAATAATTAGTTTATCTTTTCCCAATATTAATTTGATTACACGGATATTAATTTGATTACACAGATTCACTATTAATTTGATTACTTTAATATTAAATGAACTTTATCATATTTATAGGTTCAAACAATGAAAATTTGATAAAACCGGTAATCATATGAAATTACATCCCCAAAATCATATAGTAAGCTTAAAAAGCAAAACCAAAGAAAAAAGCACCAAACCTTGGCGCGTGGCTGACGAGGCGAGAAAAGTCCGAGCCTCAAAAGGAACTGAAAGGATTGCTGGAGGGGGAGAGAGATGTGTGCGAGGTGATCGACGGAGGAGAGTCGGCACAGGAACGAGGAGGAGTCGCACAGAGAGGTCGGGAGGAGCCGCTAGTCGGGAAGGAGGGTTTAGGGTTTTCTCTCTTTCTGAGAAATATCATGGATTTGGGGGAGAAAAAGAGAACTGGAGACATCTAGTTCCGGAAAAAATTGAATTGATCTCATCAAATGAGTATGAATCCTGAAGCGAAATCAAGGGTTCAAAATGCAATGCATGGAAGGGTCAATACATTGCAACGCAGGATAGCCCATCTCTATATATACATACATATATAGAGACTGACTAATACGCTTTCGGCAGCACTTCGGCCGAAGTGCTGCCACCCGTTTTTCGATTTTTCAAAATTCAAACAGTCGATCCGAACCGTTCATCTTGTTCTCCATATTAATATCTGCTTGGAGACCAAATTTTACATTTTTTGGAATTTTTTTGCTATTTATTAAGCCACTTTGAAAATCGCTGATCCAACGGTGGCTTGCCAAACAGTAAAATCAGGGGTTCACCGTTGGATCAGCGATTTTCAAAGTGGCTTAATAAATAGCAAAAAAATTCCAAAAAATGTAAAATTTGGTCTCCAAGTAGATATTAATATGGAGAACAAGATGAACGGTTCGGATCGACTGTTTGAATTTTGAAAAATCGAAAAACGGGTGGCAGCACTTCGGCCGAAGTGCTGCCGAAAGCGTATTAGTCAGTCTCTACATATATATATATACATATATATATATGGTCTGTCTAAATTGTTCCTGGCAGCATTTCAGCAGAGGTGCTGCCGGGGCTATATTTAGCCGTGTGATGTTCAAACAACAAATCCAAACCGTTAGATATTTAATCTATATTATAATCTACTTGGAGACCAAATTTTACATTTTTTGAAATTTTTTTACTATATATTAAGCTGGTTTGAAAACCACTGATTTCAGTAAATTTCTGCAGCATTGAAATCAGCGGTTTTCAAACCAGCTTAATATATAGTAAAAAAAATTCCAAAAAATGTAAAATTCGATCTCCAAGTAGATTATAATATAGATTAAACATCTAACAGTTTAGATTTGTTGTTTGGACATCATAAAATAAAAAAAGATGGCCAGCAGCACCTCCAGCAGAAATGCTGCCGGCAGCAAATTAGCCACGGCCTATATATATATATATATATATATATAGGATTTGGCTAATATGATATGGATAGCTAAGAGGACTCCCATGCTACAGCTCAAAATTTGACTTTTCAAAACTCTAATGGTCGATCCGAACCGTTCATCTTGTTCTCCATATTAATATGTGTTTGGAGACCAAATTTTACATTTTTTGGAAATTTTTTACTATTTTTTTAGATTTATTGAATATTGCTGTTTTTTATGGTCCAGATTTGTCTGGAAAACAGCAATTTTCAATAAATCTAAAAAATAGTAAAAAATTTCAAAAAAATGTAAAATTTGGTCTCCAAGCACATATTAATATGGAGAACAAGATGAACGGTTCGGATCGACCATTAGGATTTTAAAAAGTCGAATATTGAGCCGTAGCACGGGAGGCCTCTTAGCTATCCATAGCACCGTAGCCAAGTCCTATATATATATATATATTACAAATATGCATGTCGGCCATAGTGGCAAAAATCAAATTGATTTTGTTAAATTGGCCGAACCGCCATACATAGGTGGCAATGGCATATATTGTAAATATGCCAAAGTTTGGGAGCATTTCGGTAATCAGCAAACCTCCTCATTTTTCTATAAATAGAGGGGTGAGGATGAAAGAGAAAACTTACTAATTCACGTGTTAATCTGATTACTTTGTTAATTGGAATTTCTCTCTTCCCGGTTTCGGTTATTACGAGATTCGGAAATAATATATTTCTGTAAACTCTGCAGTATTTCTTTTTTTGCTTTTCAGTGAAACGGAATAACTTTGAGTCATAAATATATTTATTTTGTCCCCTTTTCGGTGAATAGTGTTTTTGCATAAAACTGCGGTTTACGGTATTTCTGACAAAAGAAATAAACCGCTCTCCGGTTAATCCTGGTGGATAATCAATAGAGGTATCACACGTGTGATACTCCGAGTCGATTCCTTCCTTGGTGTAGCTCTTCTCGCTTAATCTGCATTCCAACTGAGATTTGGAAACGATGTATAAACATGTTATATTAATATATTTAATTGGTAAATAGATTTAATGCTTTAGAAAATCAATTATGGAGTAGATCTGTAAATGAATTAAATGAGATTTTGATACCAAAGGAATACTGAAGGTGGACCGCCTTGGAAAATTTCCTGATATAACTCGTTTAATTCTTAGCTTAACTTAACCGTAAAAATTTTGTTTTACACACTCCACTGTTAAACTAAATCAATGGGTTTGAACCGTCAAAACCCCAACAATATGTGGGTGTTTCTTTTGTTTAACAAAAATAAATTATTTGTTTGTACGTCCATCAAATTTTCTAATTTTATATTCAACCATTATAATTAATAAGATTACAAAATTATATGGAGTTAAGTACACAAATGAGATTTATGAGCTTAACTAAAAAAAAATCAATTGCCTTCTAATAACATTTTTTACAATTGATCTGTATCTAATTAGTAATTAACAAGCAAAATATTTTTTTTTTTAATTTCGAGTTTTTTTTTAATTCTCTTATAATATGTTCCCGTTGCAACACACGAGCACAATACTATGATTAAATTTTGAGATTTTTATTTGATTCTATTTTTTCTTCTTATTCATTACGACCAGGCACTAATATTTTCTCATACATCTCTCTCCTCGTTTAAGAGGGAATATATATATAGAGAGAGAGAGAATATACATCTCTCTCTCCTCTTTTTCTCAAATGCCTCTATTTTTTGTGCCTCCATTATGCCTCCATTTTTTAATAACTCAAAAATTAAATCTTAAAATTCAAAATAAAACCGTTGGATGTGAACTACATCATTTTATCTATACACGTGTAAAAAATTATGACATTTCAACTTTGTTTTGGTTATCATCTTGAACTTGTAAAAAAGTATACTAATGTGGGTGATTTCTAGATATTGATTTTTCAACTTATTGATTCATATAAAAGCAAAATCAAAATGTCATAATTTTTTATGGGCACATAGATAAAATAACATAGAACACATCTAACGGTTTTATTTTGAATTTTAAGTTTTAAACTTTGAGTTATTTAAGTTTTTAAAAATAGAGGCATTTGAACCCTCCTCATATATATATATATATAGAGAGAGAGAGAGAGAGAGATGGGTTACGGTGAGTTGCGAAGTAAAATGCGTTTCTATTTCACGCCGTATTTTTATTTTGAAAGTCCAAATGACCGATCCGAACCGTTAGATGTTTAATCCATATTGAAATGTGCTTGGAGACCAAATTTTACATTTTTTTGGAATTTTTTTACTATTTATTAAGTATTTTTGAAAATTGCTATTTTGCTGTAAACAGTAAAATTTTCTGGACCATCAGATCAGCGACTTTCAAAATTGCTTAATAAATAGTAAAAAAATTTCAAAAAATCTAAAATTTGGTCTCCAAGAACATTTCAATATGGAGAACAAGATGAACGGTTCGGATCAACATTTTGAACTTTAAAATCGCAAAATATAAGCATGAAGTAAAATAGTCAGTTACTTCGCAACTCACCATAGCCCATCTCTCTTTCTATATATATATAGAGAGAGAGGTTGGCTACTCTACTTCCATTAGCATATGGGGTATGTGCTTATAAATTATTTTTTCATTTTCAAAATCCAAAAAGTCGATCTGAACCGTTAGATGTGATCTCTATATTGAAATGTGCTCGGAGACCAAATTTTATATTTTTCAGAATTTTTTTACTATTTATTATGCCACTTTGAAAATCGTTGATCCAGCGGTGGCTTCTAATTTTACTGTTTTGTTAAGCCACCATTGGATCAACAATTTTCAAAGTGGCTTAATAAATAGTAAAAAAATTCTAAAAAATGTAAAATTTGGTCTCCAGGTACATTTCAATATAGAGATCACATCTAATAATTCATATTTTGGATTTTGAAAATGAAAAAATGACTTATAAGCATATACCTTCATATGCTTATGTAAGTAGAGTAGTCAACCCCTCTCTCTCTCTCTCTATATATATATAGGAGTTGGCTACGGTGCTACGTGTAGCATAGAGGGCCTCCGTGCAATGGCTCAATATTTTAATTTTCAAAATCCTAATGGTTGATCCGAACTGTTCAACATGATCTCCGTATGAATATGTACTTGCAAACCAAATTTTATATTTTTTTAGAATATTTTTACTATTTTTTTAGATAGGTAGAAAATCACTTGATTTGAATGGTACATAATTTTCAGATCAAGTGATTTTCTATCTATCTAAAAAAAATATAATTTAAAAAAAATGTAAAATTGGGTTTGCAAGTACATATTCATACGGAGATCATGTTGAATGGTTCGGATCGACCGTTAGGATTTTGAAAACTTAAATATTGAGCCGTTGTACGGAGGCCTTCTATGATACGCGTAGCATATTAGCATTTTCCTATATATATATATATAGAGAGAGAGAGAGAGAGATGGGCTATGGTACATTGCAATGTATAGCCTTCTTTATACATTGGACTATAAATCACGTGATTCAAAGTTCAAATCACCAATTCAAACCGTTCATCTTGTTGTCCATATTAATATGTGTTTGGAGACCAAATTTTACATTTTTTTGGAATTTTTTTACTATTTTTTTAGATTTATTGAAAATCGCTGTTTTCAGACAAATATGGACCATAAAAAAATAGTGATTTTCAATAAATCTAAAAAAATAGTAAAAAATTTCCAAAAAATATAAAATTTGGTTTCCAAACACATTAATATGGACAACAAGATGAAGGGTTTGGATCGGTTATTTGGACTTTGAATCACGTGATTTATAGTGCAATGTGAAAAAAAAAAGACTATACATTACAATGCACCATAGCCCATCTCTCTCTCTCTCTCTCTCTCTCTCTCTCTCTATATATATATATATATATTAGGAGCTATTGTCCAATGAAATATATTAGGGGCAGAGCCAGGCTTACAAATTATGGGAATCAAACATTAATAGATGTCAGACATATAAAATGTTTATGCTGCGAATGGAAATCAATATTACTATATCTACAACATTTTATCCTATACTATATAGAAAATTGTGTATAAGTACAAAAAAATTCAAAATAAATGATGGTCAATTGACCCTCATTTATTGAATATAGCTTGGCCTCTGAAACATAAATGATGGTCAGATTTGGTGAGTGTTTAACATTGACTATTTTTTTTTAATTTGTTTTAATCAAACAAATATATATAAATATATTAAAAGAAGAGAATTATATGCATTCCCAAAATAAATGTTTTAATATTTTCCAACAAGTGTAGTTATTTACAAGTTACACAAGATGAATAATTAAAAGTTTGCTGATCGATACTAAAGATTTAAATCAAAGCCAGGCAGAGGCTACGTACTATCCAGGTCTTCATTAATTGGATCCAGGTTTGCTGACATACTTTTCTCTTAAAATTGAGCAAGGCATCTTTGTGTCTAGATCTCTTTCTTTAAAAATGGAGCAAGGCATACTTTTCTCTCTCCCTCCCCTCTCTCCTCTCGCTCACTTCTAAACTTAATTTGGTAATTTCATAACCAGGAACTTGGAGATTGAATGCAAGATGCAAACTAATTAATCTCTTCTCTTATAAGGTAAATATTTTGTCTTCTCTTAAATCTTTCCGTGTTTTATTATAAGCTTCTCTATTTTAAATCGTATTATAATTTATATTAATATTTTATGATTATTACGATGATTATTACATACAATATCATGTTCTATAATTATTGGTTTCTAACCTTCAAAAAAAAAACTATTGCTTTCTAATTTTTAGTATTATGTTATGGTCGATTTAATATTTAAGACGCATTTAGTATGGATTTTATTGGTAGATTAGAAATGTACCAACAGACTAGAATATTATGAATCATAATTAACAGTTAATTACGGAATTATAATATAGATTAAGTCTTATTGGGTTGCATCAATATATGGGCTCGAAATTTCTGCTCTCTAATCTGATCTTCAGATCAAAATAAGAGTTTCTAATTAGGTGCGATCTGAATGGGTACGTGTGTTGTATTATAAATACACATGCAGATGATCAGTTTTGGATATAACTCAGAACTATACATTTTTAGATAAGACAGAAAAGACAGAAAAATGATAAAGAAACATAATTTCAATTTTATTGGATTAAACCGAAAATCTAATATGTCTGAGATATTGCACTATTTTAGAAACTGAGAGAGAGAAAGAGGAAGATAAAAGGGGATTGTCAATCAGCGCTAGCACTCTAACTTGTTGTTTTCGAATCTGATTGTGTGGATACCAATAAAGACGTAGCTGTGGTTGTTGTTACGTGGATCTGACACGAGGCGTACAAAGTGAAGAAGATTACTGCTAGAGTCTGAAGTTTCCACTGCGCGTCTAGTGGTAAGCTCTATATATATCTTAGAATTAATTCTATATATGAATTATGGCTTTCAGACAGTGAAACAAATAATGAAATTCTCTACACTCACTGAAACAAATTGTAGGCATAAAAAAAATATTGTTCGAAAAACTCATAAAATAGAAAATGAAACAATTAGCCACACAAAATTTCTACACGATCAACAATTTCATTGAGTCATATATATATATATATATATGAGTTTGGCTGAGGTGCTATGGATAGCATAGAGGCCTCTATGCTACGGCTCAATATTCGAATTTTCAAAATCCAAACGGTCGATCCGAACCGTTCATCTTATTCTCCATATTAATATCTGCTTGGAGACCAAATTTTACATTTTTCTGAATTTTTTTACTATTTATTAAGTATTTTACAAAATTGTTGATCCAACGGTGGCTGCACAAAACAGTAAAACTGTTGGATTAGCGATTTTCAAAGTGGCTTAATAAATAGTAAAAAAATTTAGAAAATTATAAAATTTGGTCTCCAAGCAGATATTAGGGTAAATTTCGCTGGAGGTCACTAAACTTTGTCATTTGTCACGAATTGGTCACTCAACTTTGATTTGTTCCTTTTGAGTCACTCAACTTTGTTATTTGTTCCAATCAAGTCACTCAACGTTTTCCATCCAAATTTTTAATGGAATATTCCTATTCCGTCCAAAAAATTAACGGAATATACCAATTCCATCCAAAATTTTAACGGAATTAGCATATTCCATCCAAAATACTAACGGAATTAGTATATTCCGTTAAAAATTTGGATGGAAAACGTTGAGTGACTTGATTGGAACAAATAACAAAGTTGAGTGACCAATTCGTGACAAATGACAAAGTTTAGTGACCTCCAGCGAAATTTACCCCAGATATTAATATGGAGAATAAGATGAACGGTTCGGATCGACCGTTTGGATTTTGAAAACTTGAATATTGAGCCGTAGCATAGAGGCCTCTATGCTATCCATAGCACCCCAGCCAAACTCTATATATATATATATATATATAGGAATATGCTAGCATGATATGCATAGCATAGAGGGCCTCTATGCAACAGTTCAATATTCGACTTTTCAAAATCCTAACGGTCAATCCGAACCATTCATCTTGTTCTCCATATTAATATGTGTTTGAAGACCAAATTTTACATTTTTTTTGAAATTTTTATACTATTGTTTTAGATTTATTGAAAATCACTGTTTTCAGTAAATCTGGACCATAACAAAAACAACGATTTTCAATAAATCTAAAAAAATAGTAAAAAAATTCCAAAAAATGTAAAATTTGGTCTCCAATCAAATATTAATATGGAGAACAAGATGAACAGTTCGGATCGACCGTTAGGATTTTGAAAAGTCGAATATTGAGCCGTTGCATGGAGGCCCTCTATGCTATGCATAGCATGCTAGCATATTCCTATATATATATAGAGAGAGAGAGAGTTGGGCTACGGTGAGTTGCGAAGTAAAGCGACTATTTTACTTTACACTCATATTTTTCAATTTTAAAGTTCAAAATATCGATCTGAATTGCTCAACATGATCTCCATATTGAAATGTGCTTGGAGACCAAATTTTACATTTTTTTGAATTTTTTTTTACTATTTATTAAGCCACTTTGAAAATCGCTGATCTAGTGGTCCAGAAATTTTTTACTGTTTTTACTGTACACCCGAATTTTTCAGATTTTCAAAGTGGCTTAATAAATAGTAAAAAAATTCCAAAAAATGTAAAATTTAGTTTCCAAGCATATTTTAATATAGATTAAATATCTAACGGTTTGGATCGGCTATTTGAACTTTGAAAATGAAGATATTGCGTGAAGTAAAAACATGTTTTACTTCGCAACTCATCGTAGCCTTACTCTGTATATATATAGGCAGACCAAAGATGTATTTCTTTTCACTACTACAAAAAAATACTTTTATATCAGTTGTAATCGCGTTCCGCCATCGGGTTTCGACTCAATACATATCGCCTCGATAGGAAATGTACACACCTATGCTATCGGCTCAAAATAGATGACGTTAATTAATATACCATCGGCAGCGCATGTTCAGCCATTGGGTTTGACGAACCCAACGCCATCTCTTTCGTTTCGCCACCAATGGCAAATGTGATTAACGCTACCTTTTTTTTGTTTGTGTTGGCGTTGGCAAATCCTAGTTTTCTAGCGGATCATTAATTTTTGAGCCGATGGTAACATATATGTAATTATTATTATTTTTTATTATTACTTCTTGTATTACCAGCTAGCAAAGCAATAACAAACATGCGAGCGCTTATTCCATACCCATCTTTGAACCAACAATTAATATATACATGTACAAGTACTCCAACATATTATATATATCAATCCATGCCACAAGCAATATATATAAAGAGTTTACAATAATTATTAACCAACAAGCGCTAACAATAACACAAATACAACCAATAAACACAACAATAGTTCATTGTACCAGAAAACTAACTATTCTTACCACACAATTATTAAAACCAACAAGAAGCCTCTAACGTTTCCTACAATTTAAGTAATAAAATAAGATTCTTATCCTGTTAAGAAAAAAGACAATAAACATGAGTATAATTAGCAGCTTACTCATCTTTGTGGCATGGTAAGAATACAATATTCTTATCCTGCAACTTTAGTAAGGAATCAGCCAAGTACGAAAGGAAATGTTCACCAGCATATTTAATAGCTGTGTCGCTAAGCTAACTAGGGTCCAGGAAACCAATGTCAGTATTATTTTGGGTACCTTTAGGAATTAGTTTCATGCAATACTTAAAAATAGTCAGTGTCAGAATGAAATAAAGGAGTTGATTGTAAAAATAATATATTTGTTTATAATAATAAATATTCACATCGTCCAGACTTGGATAATTGAGACTTCGATGTCGTTAAAAGTCATAAAATCACAGAGATTTTTGAAATCCACTATTATCTCAAAACTCTCATCTCGTAAAGCTCCCAGCCTGATAGAGAGGCGAAAGGCTCCTCTCTTGGATAGTGGCATCGCAAGTTATCTGTCATGTAGTAGTTGGAATTACAGGCCCAGTTCGTCCAATGCCTCCTGATTCAGTAATACTCTTACTGGCTACCTCATTAATCCCATCAACAGGTCCCTATCATGTATGATAGAATAAAGACAGAGAGATAGAATAGAATGAATCAATTGTATTTCATCATTAATCTGAATCAATTAAACTTGAGATGTTTATATAGCCATCAGCTTTACATCATAACAGCATATAACTAACTCTATGGTTACAGCTGTAACTAACTACCACTAACAGCTATTACTAACAGTCATAACTAACTTATAATAGAAACAATGAATAACATAATATAGACTAGTCCTGACAATGTATATATGATTGTATCACTTTTGTGTACATGTAGCAACTTATTTAAAAAAACACTAATTTATTCAATCAGGTGCCTTACCTTAGTACCATTTGGGGAATCAGCTTCTTGGTTGGCATTTGGCTTTGCTCTAGCTAATATCCAATCCCTTGTTCTTCTTGCATTCCTCCTAATAGGTCTTGAATGGATACAAATCTTCAAAAAATAAAATCTATGTGATTAGATGTCAAGGCAATGCCGTTCTTGCATATTTTATGTTATTGAAGAATTAAAAATCAATAAAATACCAAATTAGGAAATTTTACCCACACATCCAAACCAGCATCACTGTCCTTGATAATATGAATTTGTTGTGGATCAACGATGGGCCTTCTCAGTCTTTTCAAAAGTGACAAATAATCTTGGACCAACATTACTGAAATTAAATTACAAATCAAAGAGTAAGGAACCTTCAAAACTACAAATTAATGTTTAAAAAAACTAAAGATCTCTAAAACTAAACCCTATAACCATATTATCCTAAAAACCCCCAAACTAGAAAATCTTAGAAATTAAGATATAGACAGAGTGTCAGTTGTAGGAACCTTACGATGGAGAGCGCTCGATCGATGTTGTTGAGGTGACGGGCAATGAGTGGTATTGTCAAGACGGAGTAGCGGCGAAGAAAGCGAGCTACCTAGATATTTCCATTAATTTCAAGAGTGTGCTAGAACACTCTGTGTTGTTGGATATATATATTTGAAACTGTAGCTCTCCCTTAAACTGTAATGTCATCGGCTACGTAGTGATGGTCAATAGTCCCACCGATGACGGTATGTGGACAAATACGGTGGATATATAAATGCAAAGAGTACATGCATATTTATTAATATAGCAGTGTTGGATTCAACTCCTCTCCAATACTGTAGAGAATGAGCCTCATTTACGGTTTGAGATTAAATCTCATTGCTTTGGGATTTGGACTAGCAGTATTATTGGACTTTGTGATTGGTGTCAAGTTAAAAAGAACAGTCTAGATTCATTAATTGTAAAAGATTCCCTTGTGCAGTATTGAAGAGGGTGTAAATTTGAGTTAATCTACATAAATTCGAGCAACATTTACTAATTAATTTATGTAACTGTGCAATTAATCCACATAAAAGTTAATGAGTTGTGCATGCAATTAATATAGGTAAACAATATATGAGGAGAGATCCACTTACAATTAACATTTGTTGATGCATGTTTCTTATAAATTGATATTTCTTAAGTAATAGGTAAACATTTGTAAACAAATATTAATTATAAGTTGATCCCTCCTTATGCCAACATGTTTCGTTGATATTTCTTATAAATTGATATTTCGTAGTGATTTGTCAATTCTAATATTGGAGTTCACTAATTCAATACGAGGAGCTTGACAACACCGATCGAATTATACATGCAAGCAACATTAACTTAATTTATCTAAATGTGCAATTAATCCGCATAAAGGTTACCGAGTTGTGCATGCAGTGAGTAAACAACATATATATATATATATATATATATAGAGAGAGAGAGAGAGAGAGAGAGACTGACTAATACGCTTTTGGCAGCACTTCGGCCGAAGTGCTGCCACTTGTTTTTCGATTTTTCAAAATCCAAACAGTCGATCCGAACCGTTCATCTTGTTCTCCATATTAATATCTACTTGGAGACCAAATTTTACATTTTTTGGAATTTTTTTGCTATTTATTAAGCCACTTTGAAAATCGCTGATCCAACGGTAAACCCCTGATTTTACTGTTTGGCAAGCCACCGTTGGATCAGCGATTTTCAAAGTGGCTTAATAAATAGCAAAAAAATTCCAAAAAATGTAAAATTTGGTCTCCAAGCAGATATTAATATGGAGAACAAGATGAACGGTTCGGATCGACTGTTTGGATTTTGAAAAATCGAAAAACGGGTGGCAGCACTTCGGCCGAAGTGCTGCCGAAAGCGTATTAGTCAGTCTCTATATATATATATACGAATGAATAACAGAGATTGTGTGAAAATTATATATTATGTGAACATGTTTCGTTGATATTTCATAGTGATTTGCCAATTCTATTGGAGTTTACCGCTTCTAATTCAATATGCGGAGCTTGACAACACCGATTGAATTGTACATCCAACCAACATTCACTAATTTATCTAATTGTACAATTAATCCACATAAAAGTTACCATGTGCATATATGCAACATAAACACTCAAAATAAACATCTATATATATAATTCATCTCTTTATTTACAATTACAACACATCATATATATGCAACAATTTCTTTTGATTTGACTAATTAATTCATTATATTTTACTAGACACTAAATTTATAAAATCATTATCAATTATCTTAGTTATGTTACAAAGAAATGGGTCAAACTAACTTTCAACTAATAAAACATGTTTTAAACAATAAATCATGTTTTCATCCCAAGTCTCCGTCAGTGTCGTAATGGACATGTGACAATTAATTAATGCATATAAAAGTTACCATGTGCATGCAACATAAACACTTAAATAAAATCCATAAAATTCATCGTAGTACTTACAATTAATTACAACACATCATATGCAAACTTAACACATATGATCGATTTAATATATATAATTATAATACAACAATTACAACACATCACACACACTAGTTGATTAATGGTATGATTGATTTAATATAGAGCCAAACTTAATATATTTTTTGTATTGGAAGAGATAAAACTATGGCAGAACAATTAAATGAGATGAGTGTCACAAGCTATCAAACATCAATGCAAAACATGTTCGAAACATTAAATGATGTTTTAATCCCGAGTCTTTAGCAGTGTAAAAATGTACACACAACAGTGGATTTATGGTGTTGTTTGAACTCTTTCACAAATCACCACTTAATTCAAAGGGAGTTTGTGTAAAAGATCAAACAACAATGCACTGTCATATGTTATTCATACACTGCAGAAAACTCGGGATCAAAACGTGATTTAATTTTAAAAACATGTTTTGCATGAATTTTGGACAGCTACTATGACATCCATCTCATTTAATTGTTCTACTATAGTGTTCTCTCTTTCAATGCAAAATAATATATTAAGTTTGACTCTATATTAAATGGATCCTATCATTAATCAACTACTTGACATAAGTAACAACACAACAATTAAAAAACATATCACAAACATCAACACACAAAGTATGTTCGACCAACATGAACCCATGCAAAACATGTTCTAAACATTAAATCATATTTTAATCCTGAGTCTTCGGTAGTGTAAAAATAGACATGTGACAGTGGACTTACGTTGTTGTTTAAACTCTTTCTCAAACCGTCACTTAATTCAAAGAGAGTTTATGTAAGAGATTAAACAACAATGCACTGTCACATGCCATTCCAACACTGTCGAAAAGTTGAAATCAAAACATGATTTAATTTTAAGAACATGTTTTGCATGAATTTTGGACAACTTGTGACACTCATCTCATTTAATCAACTATTTTACATGAAGCAACAAAACAATAAAAAAAAATATATCACAATCAGCATCAACACACAAATCACAATTAATACTGCTAGCTGTTTCTTGAGAATTGAAGATACTTCTGCCTCATTTCAGTATATTGCAATTTATCTGTCAGGTTGCATATCATGAGGATTTAAACTTACGTTACTTAAATTGGCAGTGTTGTCGCACCAGCGCATCTATTGATTGCATCCTGGACATGTATAAAATTTTCTCCCCGGATTCTTTTTGGTTTTTGAAAGTCTCACAACAATTGGCTTAAGACATCTATTACAATTATAAGGTTATGATGAGTAACAGCTACTTTAGCTACTCATTTTGCCTATACAAAACAAAAAAATAACATTAATTAACTAAACTCTAGTTTAAATTAGTTGTTCCCTAATTTAAAAAATCATTCAAAGTAACGATTAGAATAAATAGAAAATAAAGGAGGGAATAGTGATCTAGCATACAAATTAATGACTCCGGGAGAGAAAATGTTAATCTTTGCCTGTTGATTTGGGAAGTTAAAATTTGCAGAGAGCAATATAGCACAATACTTAATTTAGGGATATACTGGAAGGCTCTGGAGGGATGAATCGATCGACCTAGGGTTTATTGGAATATATAAAATATAACAGAATCACCATCGGTTTAACATATTGAGCAGATAGTGTATACTAAACCCGAGGTTCTAATTATTTACAAAGTGTTGCCCCTGGGAATATGCCATCGGTTCAATATGGTAACGAGTTGGTATTGCTTTGTACTATGACCAATGGATCATGTACATAACGGATGGTAAAAGTAACCCCTCAGTGCTATCGGCCGGTTAGTCGAACCGATATTGAAAAGTAGGCTCAATACTAACTGTTCGTGAAATTTAACCGATGGAAAAGGAGGGGGTCTATCGACGCCATCGGTTTATTATCCAGAATAGACGGTAAAAAGTTCAACGTAATTACAGCGCTTCCATTCGTGACGTACACCATCTGTACGGAAGCACATCCGATGGTAAAGGGGCGATGACAAAAATGTATTTTGTAGTAGTGTGAAAAGAGATCATTAAGGATTCTCTTATCTTCTCTTTTCTTGAAAGAAACTTCATTAAACTACTCAACATACAATTAGGATTTATCATTTCGTCTTTCTGTTTTTTTTTTATATATATATTTCGTCGTTAATGATGTTTTGCATTTTGTTTCGTCTACCTCTCTACTTGCATTGTGTTTCCTCTCTTTAAATGAACACTTTATTTAATGAATTATATTTAAATGATCTACTAGAAATAGCAATTGTATAAGAAATTTGTTTAACTACTTTATTATAATGGAATTTGAGCAAACTAATATTGTGCAATAGTTGAAGAAATACATCGTGTTATGTAAATAATTACATAGTGTTGTTTCAGGGGCAAATAAAATTGACTGTAAAATAACAAAAATTACATTTGATATTTAAAATTTCAGAATTTCATATCAAAATATTTTAAACCGAATGCTGTCCAAATCAATTTTTAGTTCCCAATTAAGAAAGTTTGTCAACCAATATGAATATAAAAACTGATTAAGAGAAATATATGCAGTTGCCTCAAGACTTATCAGACTTACATATCAGAACAAATTGATATTATTTATAAATTATGTACCTATCAAAATTTTCCATTATCTTGAAATCAAATTAATGACAAACTTTAAACTCTAAAAACAGTAATATCTATAAATAAATAAAAATTTGCATTTTAATCTTAAATGGAAACTTTCAGTTAAATTGAGAAAAACATTAAATTTGTAGATGTTACACAAACATTAATTATATTAATCATTTAATCCTGTTATGTATATTCTCTAAAGACATAACAAAATTTAAACACAAATAATGACATAAAAGTATCGATTTTGAAGAAACATATTAATTTCAACAATTTTTCATTATGTTTGTTATCATTTGTTCATCCTCTAACATCAATTAATAGACAAAATCATTGTTTCTTAGGTCGAAGAAATTAACCATTGCAATGAGCAACCATCAAAAGGGAGGCGGTGTTGCAGAGTTGGTCGGACCACTACTGAAACGCCTTAAACTAGCCAAGGAGCGAGTTCCTGAAAATTCAGAGATGGAGAAAGCCATAGAACAAATGAGCATAGAGGTTGTAAAGATAAAAGATATTCTTGATAGTAGAGAAAAATTGGACAAGGAGTTAGCTGGTTGCCTTCAAAAGATAGAAAGGCAAATTGATCCCTTGATTGATCGTAAACCTTGCAAAAAGGCAGCATCTAATTTGCCTCAGACAGCCACCATAACTCATGAAGTGGGCCAATCATCAAATCAAAGTCATCAAATGGGCCAAGGCTCCAAGTTCCAAGAAATTAGGGTCTCGCTGACCGAATTGTCAACTTGGTGTCTGGACAGCCTTGTCATTTTTCCAGAAAATGTAGTACTGAAGAAGAGATTTCTGGCTGACTTGTGGTTTGCTTGTTTATGGTACCATCGCCATTTTTGGTTATCTAGACTTGATGCTGTTGAAATGGTTGAAAGGGTCTTTTCTGATCTAATGGACAAGCACGTCCTCATACCAGTAGTCCATAGAGAGCATAATAAAGTAATCACTTGCTTCACCATTGAACCTATATTACATAAGCAGTTGATTTCCAACTATAAGGGATATGGTATTTGGTGCTTATCTAAGGAGATAGAGATACTACTAAATATAGACCAGAGGTATCTCGATTCCAAGGACATAATAGACACTATGAACAAGCATGAGGTGAATGCGGTTCAACTTGGTAGTTGGCGTTACACAACAGATGTTCACAATGGGATCAAGCAAACTGGGTCTAAAGAAACAAAGTTAAAAGACCACATTGAGGTCAACCAAACTGATTTCTTAAAGAAGTTGGGAAAATCTGTGTATTACCTTAGCTTGCGAGGCATTTCGGGAATAGTAGAGCTTCCTACTTCAATTGGGGAACTAGATTATCTGAGGGTACTAGACCTCAGGGCTTGTCATAATTTGGAAAAATTACCACAAAAACCATCCAGATTAAAACAAGAAGCCTTGTGGTTCTATGATCTCAGGGTTTTAGATATTTCAAAGTGCTACCTGTTAGATTATATGCCAAAATGGGTATGTGAGCTCTCTAAATTAAATGTGTTAAAAGGTTTTGTGGTTGGCAGCATGGGAAATAAAAACCAGTCCTGCTGTTTAGGTGATCTCACAAAATTAAAATATCTACAGAAGCTCAGCATTAGATTTACTATTGACAATTTGGGTCCTGAAGTTTTCCGGTGTTTTAATTCTCTGAACGAACTTTTGGTATTGACCATAACATGGAGACAAAATAAGGAGATACCAACCTACTCTTTACCAAAGAATATAGAAAAGTTGGATATCAGATGTTATCCAGAAGCAGAGGTACTATCAAAGCTGCAAAACCCTGGAGAACTAACAAAGCTGAAGAGATTATATATTAGAGGTGGAAATCTTACTACAATTCCTTGCCATGATAATTGGAATGTGGAGATACTACGCCTCAGGTTCTTGAATAAGTTGGCTTATCCAACCGACTGGGAAGAGCTCAAGAAATCATTTAAGAATTTAAAGTACGTGGAATACGTTGAATGTACCAAGCCCAAGAATTTCCCCAACGATGGGCATAGTTGGCATAATGAAGATTGAGCTCAGAAGATTAATTGATGATAAATTTTTTGTGATCAATTTGTAAAAGTATTGAATAAATTATATCAACTGTGATTGCATTATTCATTTGTTTGAATGCTAAAATGACTTAAAACTGTTCGATTGAAATTTTATGATTTTGATTGCTATAAAGTGTATGATGGAAAGAGTATGCATATGTCGATTTTTACTAATATTTTACTATAATATAATGTTATAATATTTCTATTTACCATTTATTGATCATTATATGGAATGCTATATAATTTTGTTGTTGATATGTTTAACTAAAAAAAAAAAGTAAATCTTAGATGCTGCATCTATATCATATTTGATTTTGATGTGAATAAAATAACAGAGAATCATGCTGGTTTACTCTCAATGAGTAAACCACTCAAAAACCAAGTACAGTTCAGAATCATGCTGGTGTTGCACTAAATCATTGGCATTGTACGTTTATTCCTTTTATTATAATTTTATACAAGATGAAATATGAATCTGTACCTAAGAAAAATGTGAAAACTTTTATGTATATAGAAAGTTGACAATCAGATCAGTTCCATTCAGTTCCAAGGAAAGGAAGAGGAAAAGAAGAGGGTACTACTAGCTCCTGTTAGACTTCGGTATTTCTCTGTCTAATCAATTGCAGTTTTTTATTTGAGCAATTTCCAAAGTTTGAGCAAGTACCAAATAGTGATATAGTCAGTACATCTTTCTATAGTCAGTACCAAATAGTGATACAGCTCCTTTTCACTGCACACTGTAGAAGAATTAAGGGAATAAAGAGAATCAAATTTACTGGCACCACGGGTGCTGGAGCATCCTGAGCCCTTTCTCGATAACAGCTAACTAAGCTTTTTTACCAGTGTTAAGATGAAGGTTAAGATTTAGGCCTTGGGTTTAGTATATGCTTTTGTGCTTTAAATAGACATGCTCTCTCCGATGTAATTTCACACAAGAATCAATGAAAACAAGTTTATTTTAATCTCAATTATCTTAGCTTATAATATGGTTTCTTACATCTTGGGTGACACTTTCATCCTACTTAACCGGTACCAGCTTGAACTTCAGATCCTCTTATATTTTGGTTTCACACTAATCAAGATAACCATGGATACCACTTCTCATCCAACACCAGTTTGAATTTTATTGAATTTTTTTTTTCTTTTATGCTTTTGGATTTGGGAAATATTATTCAAAATGTTCCTTTTTGTCAGTAATTTTCTCATTGCTAGCTTCTTTTTAACGGCGGAATAAATGTATGCAAGTTAAAACTGTTTCATTTTGATTCCGATCAACAAAGTTCAATTGGAAATCATCTTTGTTGAATTTTACTAATGTACCATTGTTATTTATAACTGAACAAATTCAATAGTTTCGTGAGGCCATAAATTTTGGACAGATCAGATTTTATTAGAAACATATTCCAAACAATTAAATGAATTCCCGACCACTTGATTTTAATCAGCCGGTCCAATAAACAATGCCATCACTTGTGTTCCAGGAGATACTGACCAAATCATTCCCTTTGTGGCACGCTCATCCTCTTGTCAGATCCAACCGTGTAGAATGATTTCTGACTTGTGCTTTTTATACTGGCACGAATCTCAAAGTAGATTTTGTCTCTGCAGTCATTGAAGCCAACCCAGACGCATTGACTCAAGCCGCCCATGCCGATCTCAACTGGGAAAGGAACTCTTCTATCAACCAAAACATGTAGCTTTTGTTAACAAATCGGGATCGATGTTGTTCCAGTTTAGTAAAATTATCACCAATTGCAAGTAACTGGGAGGCTTTTTTACTAGATGTACAGGCATGATTGAACCCATAGTCAAATTAGTACTGAGAGGTATTATGGTTGTGACTATCTGAATTAGACCCAAGACGCTTAATATATGAGTTCCATTCTTTCTGACCAATTAAATTTTGGTGCATAGTTTCACCAATTGTGTAAGGCTAATTTTAAAATTTTTGGTGAATAGTATTCTAATCCAAGACTAATTTTAAAAAACACATCATTGGCACCAATTATGCAAAGCTATGTATGCTTGTTGTTCAATATAGTGCTAGTGTAAACTTGGCGCTGATTGCATTGTTCATTTGTTTGAATGCTAAAATGACTTAAAACTATTCGATTGAAATTTTATGATTTTGATTGCTATAAAGTGTATGATGGAAAGAGTATGCTTGTTGTTCAATACAGTGCTTGTGTAAACTTGGCGCTGATTTATAGTAAAATATTATGATAAAACTTTTATGTATATAGAAACTATTATTATAGAAATTCAATTTATTCTGTAAAAATAATATTATTTCCAGAGTATAGTCTGATGAAGAACAAACCTAGCTACTTTTGTATAGTTCAATTTAATACAAAAGTAAAATTTATAATATGGAAGTAATTTGATTGTTCATTTGGTCTTGATGACAAGTTTTAAAAGTAGGCAAGGAAGTTGCCATATTGACAAGTTTCTCATATTCGGTCCCATACACTCCTACTCTCCAATTAATGTCACTTTTACAAAAGAATATAAAGCTAGATGGGCGTGCATGGGACCAACTTCAGATTCGATTATTGCGATTATTACGATTATTTGTTTATATGTCCATCAATTTTTCTATTTTTATATTCAACCATTATAATTAATAAGACTACAGAATTGAATTGTATGAAATTAAGTACAAGAGATTCATGAGCTTAACTAAAAAAAATCAATTGCCTTCTAATAACAATTTCTACAATGGATCTATATCTAATTAGTAATTAACAACCTAAATTTTAATATTATATTTTTCTACTTTTGAGTTATTTTTTAAGTTTTCTATAATATGTCTCTGTTGCGATGCACGGACTCGGATGCTATGATTAAATTTTGAGATTTTATTTGATTCTATTTTTTCTTCTTATTTATTATGATCGGACACTAATATTTTCTCATACATTTCCCTCTTCTCATTTAAGAGAATGTATATTTGTATTTTAATGTATAAATTTCGACATAAGTAATCATAATTATAAAAGTTTTATAGTTTTGCAAAAAAAGAAAAAGAAAATCTATTTACGTTCAATATTTAGTTGACGATAAAAATTTCATGTATAAATTATTATTATAGAAATTCAATTTATTCTGTAAAAATAATATTTTTTCAGAGTGAAGTCTGATAAGGAACATACCAAGCTACTTTTGTATAGTTTAATATAAAAAGCAAAGTAAAATTTGTAATATAGAAGTTTGATTGAATTAATGCTTTGAAGAAATAATTTATGTTTTGCTAAATAAATAAAGTGGTTTGGGCATAATTCCGAAATACCTTTTTTTTAAAGCTTTTTGGGCGTGGAACTTTTACAAAAGAATGCTAGATGGGCATCTTTAATTATCTCAATCTCTCTCCTCCTCCCTCTCTCCTCTCTTTTGAATCTTTTCGTGTTTTATTAAAACCTTCTCTATTTTGAATCGTATTATTTATAATAACTTGTATTAATATTTTTATATAATTGTGATGATAATTACTTACAATATCAAGTTCAATAACTATCAGTTTCGAACCTTAAAAAAAATATTGCTTACTAATTTTTAGTATTATGTTACAATCAATTTAATATTTAAGAATTAAGACACATTTAGTATGGATTTTAAGACGCATTACGGTCAATTTAATATTTTGGGCTGTAATTAACAGTTAATTACAAAATTATAATATGGATTAAGTCTTATTGGGTTGCATCAAATTATAATTTGATCTGAGATTGTACTATTTCAGAAATTGAGAGAGAGGAGAAAGACAAGAGGGATTATCAGCCAGCGCTAGCACTCTAACTTGTTGTTGTTTCCGATCTTGTTCGTGTAGATACCAATAGAGACGTGCCTAATCGGCTGTTGTTGCGTGGATCTGACACTAGGCGTACGAAGAGAAGAAGGTCACTGCTAGAACTTGAAATTTCCGCTGCGTATCTAGTGGTAAACTCTATATATATATTTTGGAATTAATTTTATACATGAATTATGGTTTTTAGATAGTAAAATAAATGATGAACTAAATTAAATTGTTGTACCTCTAACCTATCTGAATTCTCAACACTCACTGATGCAAATTGTAGGCATAATTTTTTTTTTCGAAAAAATCATAAAATAAAAAATGAAACAATTAGCTAGCCACACAAAATTTCTATGCGATCAACAATTTCACTGTATCATATATAGGCAGACCAAAGATGTATTTCTTTTTAAACGAGTAGAAAGAATTAAGAGAACATATATATATTAGCGTTCTGATAATGAAATTAAATTGATCAGGGCCGGGAAAGCAATATATATTAATGTGACATTTTATAAAACCGTATGGCGATCAAAGTGGGGTGAATTGGAGCCTTTGTAAACATTTTTTTTTAGGTTAATGATTATCGGCCAAACTCTAGCGGCCATTTTTTTTAATACCCAAAAAAAATAGATAATTTTAAAAATAACCTCGTTTTTTTTTTTTATTAATGCCCTAACCACTTGGAAGCGGAGCGGGCCAATATCAACACCAAACCGCCCATATAGTGGGCGGTCCACTGTTTTTTTTTTTTTTTTTTTAAAGTTTTTTTTTAAGTTTTTTTTTTTTTAAATAGAAATTTTTTTATTTTTTTTATTGAAATATTAGAAATGTTGAATATATTTCTTTAAAAATAGATGGAATACAATATAATTTGATTTATTAGAAAGACTACAACAAATTGTTAGTGTTGGTGTCCTAGACCCAGATCATATCTATGATATGTTTAGTTTATTAGTGAATGATTTTATCATTTTGTACCTTGAGTATTCATATTAGTGGATCATTTGAGTTGATGACTTAAATTGTAGAACTTCACAATGAATAAATTTGTTTACTCTTAAATGTCCCTTATCTTGGCAATCAGCAAAGGTACACTGGTTGACCATATAAGATAAGTGTGGTGATTAGATGATGGCCATGTTCTATAGGTTATACGATAAGGAGTTATCGATCTAATCACACATGTGCATACATGGAGATGTATGGCACTGGACAGACCCAAGAATGAAATATCATATGGATTGTGTTCTGTGTCATTGATATTTCATTGTGTCTTGAATTCTTTGGTTGAGATATTTATTTTTCTTACATAAGAGATGTGTATTGTTGGTACTGTCCAACGCTTTCTTTAACCAGGAGTTATAAAGGCAGTTACTGCAGTGCATATAACTTATGCGGAAGAACGATACGTATCAAGAAACCATTGTCCCTTATATGTTAATATAAGTGATGATATCTCTGGGCCCCTTGATAAAGTTTAAATTATGTGCATGCAATATGATTATATGATAATCATATCATAATTAAACTTTAGGAAATCAAGAAAGAATAATTGGTAAGGATGACACATTCCTACCTTACGATTATTTAGATATCATGTGGCAAGGAATTGACACAACAACATTTTAATGTTACAGGGATCGTGATTTTGCATTGTGCTTTTTCATCCATGTCATTTGGGTAATCAATATACCATGGCTAGTTGTATCATTGATTTATGGAATTAAAATGTTTAATTCTATTGCCATAATGATGGGATCCCATAGGGTCACACCATATGAAAGATTAAAAGAAAATACATTAATAAAGCATATGTGATATGTATATAATATGTGCTATGTTAATTATAAGAAGTTATAATTAATTTGTACAAATTATATGTTATTAATATATGAACAATTTTATGACATGGAAATGTTATAAAATAATCCTAGTAATATTTAAAGTATGTGTGACATATTTTAAATAGCTTTTGACACATGAGAGATGCATATAAATTAACATGAAATATTAATTTATATGTTGGCCTCTTTTAATGTATGGGATTGTGGGCTTAATTAAATATTAATATGATTAATATGTTTAAGCCCAAAGCCCAAATATATGCTGGGGAGAATTGATTAGTAATGACATGATTTAAGGAATATTTAAATATGTCATTAAATCTAATCAATCTCATTAAAGAGCAAAGATATTTCTGGACAGATTTTTTAGGTAACTTTGAACTGGAATTTGAAAGGGCAAATACTAATCATTCTGGACGTATAAACTATGTAATCTGTAGCCCTTGGAGTCTAGAATCCAATGGTGAAGATTTCAAGTCGTTTGGAGTTGCCTAGAAAAAGTTATAAGGATTTTAGTACCGAAAGGTCAGAAATCCTGAAAAAGATATCTTGGCCAAAATTTGCTCTTTTCTCCTCTCTCCCAATTTTCTCATGTGTTGAGATCTAAAAATCCTCTAATAAGTTTTCAGAAATTAAGAAGAGGGTTAAACTAGGATTAAGGTTCTACTTGTTAATCTCTTACTAGCCTTAGAGATACAAGTATTTCTTTAATCTCTCGGTGGATACCTAAGGAGGCTCGTCATTTGAGGAGCTAAAGCACAACCACCATTGAAGGAGGAAGGGAATAAGAAGTTGCTAAGCAAGACAACTCTTCTTGATTTGATTTGGAGATCAAATCCAAGGTATTATGTTATTCCATTCTTGATTAGGCTAATTAAGATTATTTCTTACACTTACAATAACTAGATCGTTTGTTTAGAGTCGAATAAAATTTTTGTTTTATTCCTTGTTATCTAAGCATAAAAACTTTCACAAATAACCCGGATCAATATTTTTCAGGCCGGATTTTTCGCGGCTGTAAGAAAAATTAATATATCTCTTTATGTGTTATTGGACAAAAATAAAAATGCTTAGATTCCGAGTTATTGATCCCGGTTCAAAAGTCACTTCTATGTAATCTAGAAAATATTATGATCCTTCTAGGACATTTAATTTATAAAAAGTTGTATCTATTTTTGAAAAAAAAATAAAAACTTTAAGTTATTTAATAATTGTTATTCAAAAAGAATTCTCAAAATAGATACAACTTTTTATAAATTAAATGTCCTAGAAGGATTATAATATTTTCTAGATTACATAGAAATGACTTTTGAATCGGGATCAATAACTCGGAATCTAAGCATTTTTATTTTTGTCCAATAACACATAAAGAGATATATTAATTTTTCTTACAGCCGCAAAAAATCCGGCCTGAAAAATATTGATCCGGGTTATTTGTTGTAGTCTTTCTAATAAATCAAATTATATTGTATTCCATCTATTTTTAAAGAAATATATTCAACATTTCTAATATTTCAATACAAAAAAAAAAATTTCTGTTTAAAAAAAAAAAACTTTAAAAAAAACTTAAAAAAAAAAAAAAAAAAAAACAGTGGACCGCCCACTATATGGGCGGTTTGGTGTTGATATTGGCCCGCTCCGCTTCCAAGCGGTTAGGGCATTAATAAAAAAAAAAAAAAAACGAGGTTATTTTTAAAATTATCTATTTTTTTTAAGGTATTAATAAAAATGGCCGAAACTCTAGTATGAGCAACAATGTATTTAGTATAAATACGTAAAGTAAATAAAGATAGAGAAAATAATAAAATGTTCGTCCGATGCGTGGGAAAAAGAAGGTATTAATATTTATGATAAATATCATAAATAGATTTTTAAGGTTTGTGTTTCGTTTGTTTTCTGCAAAAAAGGAAATAGATAAACTTATGTGAAGCAAACCAGCCCAAAGAGATATATATATGGAAGATGTGTAGTGAGGGGCAGTTAATAGAAAGGCACATCGTTAAATTGATTAGTATCATATAACAAGTTGTAAATTGATAGTTAAAATTTCAGAATTTCAGATCAAACTATTTTAAACCGAACAGTCCAAATCAATTTTTAGTTCCCATTTAAGAAAATTTGTCAAACAATCTGAATATAAAACCTGATTAAGAGAAATATATGCAGTTGCCTCAAGACTTATCAAACTTACATATCAAAACAAATTGATATTAATTATTTAGAAATTATGTACGTATCAGAGATTTCCCATGATCTTCAAGTCAAATTAATGACAAACTTTACATTCTAAAACCGAAATATTTTATAAATAAGTAAAAATTTGCATTTTAATCTTAAACAGAAACTTTCAGCTAAATTGAGAAAAACATTAAATTTGATAGATGTTACACAAACATTACCTATATTGATCATTTAATCCTATTATGTATACTTTCTAAAGCCGTAACAAAACTAAAACACAAATAATGACATAAAAGTATAGATTTTGAAGAAACGTATTAATTTAAAAAAAATATATCATTTTGTTATCACTAGATCGTCCTCTAACATCAGTAGAAAAAATCGTTATTTCTTAGGTTGAAGAAATTAATTATAATGAGCAACCATCAAAAGAGAGGCGGTGTTGCAGAGTTGGTCGGACCACTACTGAAACGACTTAAACTAGTCAAGGAGGGAGTTCCTGAAAATTCGGAGATGGAGAAAGTCATCGAACAAATGAGCATAGAGGTTGTAAAGAGAAAAGATATTCTTGATAGGAGAGAAAAAATGGATAAGGAGTTAGCTGGTTACCTGGGAAAGATAGAAAGGCAAATTGATCCCTTGATCGCGTAAAGGCAGCATCTAATTTGCCTCAGACAACCACCATAATTGAAGTGGGCCAATCATCAAATGGACCAATACTCCAAGTTCCAAGAAATTAGGAACATCCTTGCAATTTTTCTAGAAAATGTAGTACTGAAGAAGAGATTTCTTATTTACTTGTTGGCGACCCTTTTCAAGTACAATGAAGTTGATTATGAAAGGATCTTTTCTGATCTAATGGACAAGCACGTCCTCATACCAGTAGTACATAGAGAGCATAATAAAGTAATCAACTACTTCACCATTGAACCTATATTACATAAGCAGTTGATCTCCAAGCATGAGAGAGATGGCAAAGTTAAAAGGGAAGAAGGTAGTTGGTGCTTTTCTATGGATATAGTACTAAATATGGACCAGAGATACCTCGATTCCAAGGACATAATAGACATTGTGAATAAGCATGATTTGTACGTGGTTCATCTTGGTAGTTGGCATTACACAACAGAGGTTCACAACGGGGTCAAGCAAACTGGATCTGAAGAAACAAAGTTAAAAGACCACATTGAGGTCAACCAAACTAATTTCTTAAATAAGATGGGAAAAAACGTGGAGTACCTTAGCCTGCGAGGCATTTCAGGAATAGTAGAGATTCCTACATCAATTGGGAGACTAGATTATCTGAGAATACTAGATATCAGGGCTTGTCATAATTTGGAAAAATTACCACAAAAACCATCCAGATTAAAAACAGAAGCCTTATGGTTCCCGTATCTCGAGGTTTTAGATATTTCAGAGTACTACTTGTTAGTTATATGCCAAAATGGGTATGTGAACTCCCTTACTTAGAGGTGTTAAAGGGTTTTGTGGTTGGTAGCTTGGGAAATAAAAACCAGTCCTGCAGTTTAGGTGATCTCTCAAAATTAAAAAAACTATGGAAGCTAAGCATTAGATTTACCATTGACAATTTGGGTCCTAAAGTTTTCTGGGGTTTTAATTCTCTGAACGAACTTTTGGTATTGACCATAACATGGAGACAAAATAAGGAGATACCAATCTACTCTTTACCAAAGAATATAGAAAAGTTGGATATCAGATGTTATCCAGAAGCTGAGGTACTATCAAAGCTACAAAACCCTGGAGAACTAACAAAGCTGAAGAGATTATATATTAGAGGTGGAAACCTTACTACAATTCCCTGCCATGATAATTGGAATGTGGAGATACTACGCCTCAGGTTCTTGAATAAGTTGGCCTATCCAACCGATTGGGAAGAGTTGAAGAACTCATTTAAGAATTTAAAGTACGTGGAATATGTTGAATGTACCAAGCCCAATAATTTTCCCAACGATGGGCATAGTTGGCATAATGAAGAATGAGCTCAGAAGATTAATTGATGATAAATTTTATGGAGACCAATTTGTAAAGGTATTGAATAAATTATATCAACTGTGATTGTATTATTTATTTGTTTGAATGCTAAAATTAATGGCTTAAAATTATTAGATTGAAAATTTATGATTTTGGTTGTTATAAAGTGTATGATGGAAAAATGCATATGTAGAAGCTGAAATGTGAATCTGTATACCCAGAGCTCTTCTCTTTTCCTTTAAAGAAGTTCCTTATTGTTACCTTAGGCAAATTAATGTCTTTTTCATTGCATGAACTGTTGGATCTTTGCTTTTGATATCTCCTTGCAGGAGCTCTTCACCCTCACAAGTCAAAACTGCATAGGCACCTATTATTCAAAGCAAGCACAATTTGTTAAGTGGAAATATTTCAAGTTTGGAAGAGCTGCTCCCAATTTCAACAAATTAAGAATGTGATTAGTGAGTAACCTTCAATAATAGTTGTCATCTTCTTCTCATTAGTTTGGTAAAGTTGTTCTTCCAAGCTCATTGAAATTATATAATAAATGAGCTCAGGTTGACAATATTTAACAAATTATGAGCACATATATGTTGATATAATTTAACAAATTATGCTTGTTAGTTAAATCTCCAGAGATGAAATTGGAGTAAATATACATTAATTTCTGTGATCCAGAAATCATCCATGGAAAATATCAATTTTTTCTAGATATATATATAGAGAGAGAGAGAGAGAGATAGGTGTTTTTAGTAACTGTAATATGATCGCTCTGGTAGAAGAAGAGCTGATGATGTAATTGACGTTTTTCTCTTTATATTAATACAATTACCTTGGCAGTCACTGCCAAGTTTTTCAAAAAAAAAGAGAGAGATAGGCTAATATGCTTTCGGTAGCATATGGGCCGAAATACACACGGTCCAAATTTGAAATTTCAAAATTCAAAAAGTCGATCTGAACCGTTCATCTTGTTCTTCATATTAATATGTGCTTGGAGACCAAATTTTACATTTTTATGATTTTTTTTACTATTTATTAAGCTACTTTGAAAATCGCTAATCCAACGGTTTTACTGTTTTGTGCAGCCACCGTTGGATCAACAATTTTGTAAAATACTTAATAAATAGTAAAAAAATTCAGAAAAATGTAAAATTTGGTCTCCAAGCACATATTAATATGGAGAACAAGATGAACGATTCAGATCGACTTTTTGAATTTTGAAATTTTAAATTTCAACCGTGTGTATTTCGGCCCATATGCTACCGAAAGCACATTAGTCTATCTCTCTCTCTCTCTATATATATAGAGAGAGAGAGAGCATATGTAAAAAGTAATTGGTTTACTATTAGCAAAGCTTTACTATGTATTACAGAGAAACAGTAAGTTGCAAAGCAGAAGATAGTCAATAGCTTTCTAAAAACAAGTCAACATACACTATTTCATTAGAAAAATATAAATTATAACATGAATTTTGTAATGCTTTTATTATCTCAAAATTACTTTTTAACTGAATTTTCAATCTCTGGTGGGACACGATTACCGCACATTAAATAGGGCATTTGAATAAGAAATCGACCTTTTCAAAATTAAGGAAAAAAGAAAGCATGGCCACCACAATGAAAAATCATACAGGTGCATGCCTAATTAATTAATTTGTGCAAATTACACGCTTTAGAAAATTATTGATTCGGATCGACATGGCGAAAATTAAATTAGAGAGTTTGAATAACCGACTTTTTGGAAGTCAAACAATCATTTCAGGACCTGTGCATTCTAATTTTGTTGTGACTAAACTTTTCTTCAACAAAATCATTCAATCATTTGGGGAATTGTTCTCATCGCCTCGTGTGGTATCCATTAATTTTGAATGAAGCAAAAATAGCATTAATTCGAGAATAATACTATTTTTTTAAGTTATTTGATGTATAGATAGAGCAAAAATAACACTAATTCACTATTTTTTGTTTGTTATATATAGGTTATCTAATTATATAGTTTAGGGAGTCTGCTTTGAGAATTGTGCTAAGTGAAAAAACAATTCAGATTTATTACATGCACCTGAGGTATCTGAGGTGATACGGATTCATGAGATATGTCATATTTTGTGTGACCGACATGTCCGTATTATTTGAGCTTTGAGATTCGTGCATAATGTATTTGAACGGTTGAGATTTTACAATAAAAAACGCAAAAGTAAGATATATACTGTAACACAAGCAATGGCATGGCAATATGGCACAGATAATTGAAGTCATGAGGACTTAGGATATATGAAGGATGTCACAGAAAATCCAGTCCCATATCCATTTTTCTGTTCAATGATAGATAGATCAATTATCAATAGATGGTTATAATTTCGTATCTATAATGATAGCTAATTTAAAAAGGCAGAAAAATTGATTCTAGAAATCATGAGAAAACACCATTCTTAAATTATACAGATCGAGATTTAAAATATATGTCTCTTCATTAATTAGGATTTAATAATATGTTCCTCACTAACACACAGACTTAAATTCCGGCTTTATTTTCTTTTCTTCAAGTCAAATAAGTTGAACAAGGGAAAGAGATTATATGTGGCGTCCTTTCTTTATTTTGGATGAGAAGAGTTCAAATGTTTTATGTTTTTATGTCTTAGTTGTGTCTCATATTTTTATATTTGTTTTCAAAGTTTAAATAGTCGATTTAAATCACTCAACATGATTTCTATATTAAAATAATATTAGAGACCATATTTTGTTTTATTTTTTTTAATTTTTTTTACTATTTATTTAGATAGATATAAAATTACAGTTTTTCATGATATTATGTACATATCTAAAAAATTAATAAAAGAATTTTCAAAAATATAAAATTTAATCTTCAAATACATTTTAATACAGAAATTATGTTGAACTGTTTGAATCGACTATTTGAATTTTTAAAATAAAGATTATGAGACACTTGAACTCTACTCATCTCGGATACATGATATGGTAATGTTAATGGTATCATGGTAATAGTATAGTAATTTTATTTACAATTAATTATAAACTAAGAGTTGTCACATCAATTTTGAGCCCGGTACGCGTATCGATTGGTATCGAAGTCGCCATTGAATTGTATTTCTCAGTTGCCATCTCTGGTAAATGCATCCATGATTGATCTTTTGATGCCAAACATTTCCACCAAAAGCACAAAAGAAAGTTACACGCTTTAGAAAATTATTGATTCGGACACGGCGAAAATTAAATTAGAGACTAGAGAATTTGAATAGCCGACTTTTTGGAAGTCAAACAATCATCTCAGGACCTGTGCATTCTAATTTTGTTGTGACTAAACTTTTATTCAACAAAACCATTCAATCATTTGGGGAATTGTTCTCATCTCCCATATCATGCGCCTCGTGTGGTATCCATTAATTATTTAGGAATCTTAATTTCAAATTAATTCCTTTTACAAAATTCTGTACAAAGTCCAAAAAAAAAAAAAAATGAATGTATGTTTGAAAATTTTCGGGCATATATAAAAAAATGTGTACATGTAAATTGTACTTTTAAATTTATCCTCTTTCTCCTTGTTTATATACTTTTTTTACTGGATGTTTTTTTATTTTATTTTATAGAAAAATTATAATAATATATTAAAATTCAGGTCGACAAAGGTAAAAGTCCAATTATTTTTATTACTGGAATATAATTAATTATTTGACAGTTAATACTTAATACAATACTAGTCTCACATTGGATGTAAATAATTGAACATTGTTGGATAAAATTAAATAATCTACACGAGACTAGTTACACTCTGATCGAAATCAAAACAAATATGAATTCGATAGAATAGAACACAAAAAAATAGAATATATATGATTTTGAATTAAAATTTTATGATCAGCTAAACAATTTTCATAGAGTGAATTCATTCTTAGAGATTTTGTAATTATATTCACGTTTTTTTTCAAAATTACAGATGTTGCCATCAAAGTCTCCTTTCTAGAGTTACATTTTGTCAAAAATAAAAAAGTAAAAACAATATCTTGTACAACACAAAGAAAAAAAAAAACAAAGGAGAAGAGGTGGATTCTTACCTAGTCGGAAAAGATGAGAGGCGCCGCCGCAATCGATCTTAATCTGAATCTCAAAGGAGCTAGGAGTTAGTCTTTAACCATAAAGTGAGGAGAATCTTTTACGAGTAGAACTAGGGTGTTCTTGTTTGGTGAGCTTAACTCCAAATCCCATCAAATCGGTTTCAAATGACGAATCCGAACTGTTGAAATCCGCCTATCTTACGAGTGAAAATTTTAAACATTTGAATTAATTTAGTATAAAGTTAAGCGGTCAAAAAATGTTCAAAAAATGAATGCACTAAAATTAATTTATTAACCTTCTAATTTTGACCGATTGACTTTATATTAAATTAATTCAAATATTTAAAATTTTCACATACAGACACATCACTTGTAAAGTATGCGAGTTCTAGATACTTTTCACATGAATTTTAGAATTAAGCTCACCAAACACTTTGGTGAACTTAAGAACACCCAAGTTGTACTCATCTTTTTACAGCATAGATACTTTTCCCTCTGGAGTCAGAATTGGGAGCTCAAAGGTGAGGTTACCAATCGTTTTAACAAAAAAATGAAGTTTGACTATTTGAGCGTTCACGCACCATTGAGTTGGATCCTCTAAAGTAACTTAAATTGTGAGTTCAGATCTGGACCGATCTGGCCCTCGCATATATCTTTAATATTCGTGCCAAAGAAGATCGGACGGTCTAGAACTAAAAACAAAATTTGAGTTAATTCAGGTGATATGAATTCCAAGTGATCCCAACCCTACACTTGTCTCGCCTCCATTTATTAAGACGCGGTTTCACTTCTCACCTTCTTTCCCTTCCAACCAAAGAGAAAGAGAAAAATCCAGAAGAGAATAGCAGAGAAATGGCGAACTCAACTCTCCAACCCGTTCTCTTTGTTCTTCTATCAGCTCTCCTCTTTCTCTCCATACAAGTACCACCTCTCTCTGTACAAGCACAATCTAGTACCCAATCTTGCGCTTCGAAACTGGTATCATGTGCCAATTACCTGAACTCCACCAATCCACCAGCTAGCTGTTGTGATCCCCTAAAAGAGGCGATCACAAATGAGATGCAGTGCCTCTGTTCAATTTATGAAGATCCAACTATTTTAAAGGCCTTTAATATTAACTTGACTGAAGCTAACCAATTGGCTGCCCGTTGTGGGATCAATTCAAGCACAAACCAGTGCAATGGTAAATTCTTTGTCTTTTAGGGGTGTTAGTGCAAAATTTTAGTCCAACATATCCATAATTTTGGTCCCCAGTAGTTGGTGTTCACTGTTCAAATAGTAGAACATTTATGGATGGACCCTTTTTTATTTTTATTTTTGCTCAATACCTTATTAATACAAGTTCCTGCAATTAAGAAATACTAAATCAAATGGCCCCTCAAAAGTACAAAAATTGAGCTTGATTTTTTTTTAAAACTTGGTAGTAGCTACTAAGATTCGTGAGAGGAAATCAAATTCTCGACATTTAGATATAACAACTCTAGAATATTTTTCTAGTTAATTGTGCTACCTCCCCTTTCTCAAAAAAAAAAAAAAAATTGAGCTTGTTTATTTCCTTCTTTTGATATCACATAAGCCTGAATTTTTCTTCATATATAGTTTAATTTTAGGTAAGATTCATCCTCTTAAGTCTAATATTGGCTAATATTTTTTGGTTTGACAGCTTCTTCACCATCCGGTACTCCGACTGCACCACGTAAGATATTTTCACTAGTTGGCTCTTTTATTATATATAATAATAATAATAATAATAATATATTCTGCCTCGATCATTATTATATTATATGAGTTTGTTTGTATGTATTTATTTATGTTTTTGATTTTTGATTGTTGATGTTTCAGCTCCTAGCAAAGGTGCAGGAGAAAGGGCAGTATGGATTGGTGGGTCAGGTTTAATTGGATTGTTCTCCATCTTTTGGTCTATTTGTGCTTAATAGACTAAAAACATGATTATCTGTGCTCTTTGGAGTGTGAAATGGTAGCAAAATATTTGTACCTTTTTTTTTGGTTTGTTTGTTATGTTGTTGTAGTTTAGTTGGAATAAAGGGACTATATATGTCCCAATCGTCACTTGATTGACATTGTATTCGTTGAGCCTATATTTATATGTATATTCTTTTTAGTAAAACAGAGTCATATTTTAATGTTTTATTTTATTTTATTTGAATAAGCAGAGTCATATGTACCAAAAGACATCTGTATAGGCTGATTAGTTGTTGGCGGTGACCAAATTATTATTGATTTTTTTTACTAATTGGATGATTATTTTCGAATAGGGCTAATTATTAATAATTAATTGCTTGACAATATCTTATCTGTTCGATGATCGCATATGTTATTTACAACACTGATATGTACTGATTGATTTTGGACTACATCAGTGATGTCATCATGTTAAGCTTTTTTTAGGGACATTTTTCACCTCCAAATTGCCTATTGATTAGAGGTAAATTAATTATGTTGTTTTATAAATATATTTATAAGGACCGATTTTATGCCAATTTAAATCACACAGGATTCAGGGTTATTTCGTGCTAAAATTGTCCAAGTTTTAGAAATAAATAATTGCTGTCATATTCATAATATTTTTTTTTATCAAAATTTAAAAATTACTTATTTCTTCACTAACTTTTCTTATTTATTTTCTTTCTTTAGTGTAATTTTAACCATTTATTTGATTGATTAAAATAATTCATTTTTAAACTTTACAACTTTTATTTAGTTGTAATCTATTAAATATATTACTCAGATTTACCATCAATACAAATTCAACATTTGATTTATTACAACGCAGAAGAATATTGATCGTAGTTGGACAATAAAATTGTGTTTGTTTGAGAAGAATGGTAAATTATTACTTATCTTAAAATAAAAATAATAATAAGCTAAAATTAAAATTATGTTAAAGAAACGGGAAATGAGAAATGATATTTTGCTTTTAACGGGGAAAATAGGTAATTTTTATGTTTTGATGAGTATGGCAATAATTTTTATGTTTTGATGGAGAAATAAGCTAAGTTCGAGAGCTTCTGATCCAAATTATGAAAACAAATTGATTGACAGAGGATTTAAATTCAAATAAGTATGCATTCTAGTTGAGAAGAGTGTTTATTTCGGCTAAAAATGAGTATGTATTTTTGAGAGCTCAAAACTATATGTTTATAAATACACAGGCTATATACACAGTATTATATAATCAATACATATATTTAGAAAATAAGAATTCAAATTCGTAATTTTCGATCAAATTAATTGGATTGATGGAGTTATCGGTTTTTAGATTTATATTTTATAATTTTGAGATGAAATTGGACATGAATGAATGATGAACCTCTAAGAAGCTACTAGAACATCCAAATGTCAGCCCTAGATAGACCTCTCCATTAGAACTCTCCAGTCCCTTACATTCCAGAAAACAAAACTTCTCTCCATTTCCACGTGAACCCACCCCTATCCATTACAACTCTCCAGTAGTACTAAACATCCAGATCCAGGCATCCAGCGATATCAAGACGTATTGAATGGACAGTTGGAGATTGACATCACTGGAGATGGCATAGCTTGGATTCACCTTTCAGGTCTTCACTTGTCGGCGACGATCTGTGTCCTCTGCATTAACTCAGAATTTGAGTTAAGGCATGTCGATTCTAAACTGTCCGATCAGGATCCGGGACAATTGGGCCCGAGGTGGAATGCAAGGGGTCCCTTTAATATTAGTGCCAACACCGATCGGACGGTCCATGTTTATTTTTAGTTAACTCAAATTTTGAGTTAATGCAGACATACGAATTGAGCGACGACTCTCTTGGACACTTGGACGAGTGCGTATCCTCTGAGATATCTCAACTTTTGCGTGACCGACGTGTCCGGTGTCTATTCGGGGGGATGTAGGGGGTCAGTATTATGTGTGCTTTGAGATACGTGCAGTACGAATTTAAACGTTTGGGATTTTCCATAATGTCACGCAAAGTTTGAGATATCTCAGAGGATACGAATTCGACTTGGACTGTCACCTGATAATCGATAAACCCCTATTTCTTTCCTCCTTTATTTTGAGAGCAGCAGCCATCTCTAGTTGAAAGAAGAGAAGAGACGCAGAGCAAATGGATGCAACAAAGTTGAAAGAGCTGAAATTGTTCATAGAGCAATGCAAGGCAAACCCTTCCCTTTTGAGCGATCCATCTCTCTCCTTCTTTCGCGACTATCTCGACAGGTTCTCTCTCCAAATTTCTGTTGTATGGTTCTATTAACTGTACTTGAGTAGTGTGAATTCAATTCGCCCTATTGAAGCACGATCTTATGCAATCAACTCTCTAATATCAAAATTTTGATTCGAAGATGTTCGACCCCTGTTGAAAGTTTCCATCTTTTTTTACTAAGAGGTGGGATGGATTCAATTGGAAATATGTATGTAGAGATAGTGTTGTTCTATTTCAGTTTCCATCTTTTTTTTACTATGGATTCATAATCACAGTACTTTTTTTTTTCTTCTCTCAGTTTGGGTGCTAAGCTTCCTTCTGCAGCTCACAAGTCATGCTGTGGAGGAAGTCATGATCATAGAAGTCATGCTGCAGAGGAGATGGGTGATGTTGATGTTGACATTGATGATGATGATGATGTGGAAGGCACTGAACCAGAGCATGATGAACTGGATGATGACATTGTTGAATCCGATATCGAGTTCGAGGGTGAAACTGTCGAGCCTGACAATGACCCACCCCAAAAGGTATCATCTTTTAAGAATTACTGGTAGCACTAACTGTGCTGGCTTAATTACTGCTGCTATTTGTGATTTTTGGCTTAATTTTGCATAGATGGGGGATTCATCGGTTGAAGTGACTGAGGAAAACCGTGAGGCATCTCAAGAGGCCAAGGGAAAAGCCATGGAAGCAATCTCTGAAGGTATTATCATCTTTTAAGAAAAGAATATTAAAAGCTTTGTAGAAAGCATGAATTTTAAAGATGGCTACTGATTCATGACAGATCATAATTGAATAGTATTGAACTATACAATTATAAGCTAAGCTGATTAAATTCTCAGGGAAATTTGACGAGGCAATTGAGCATCTCACCAACGCTATAACACTAAACCCTACTTCAGCTATCATGTATGCAACCAGAGGTATGTATGTGTATGTACAAGAGAGAGAGAGAGATATTGTTACAATTATGATCATGTTAATCTGCGGTTTTGGTTGGTTGTATTCACTATTGTTGACCCTTATCCTGGTCTTCAATTATGTATTTTTTTTTTATTGTAATTCCAGCTACTGTGTACATCAAGATGAAAAAGCCAAATGCAGCCGTTCGTGATGCAACAGCAGCTTTAGAGGTAAACTTTTGCCATAATCTTTCTTTACCCTCTTGTTATATAACATTATTATTGAATCTTTTGGTTAAGACTTGTTATATGAGTCTGAAAATGAAAAAAAAGGGAGAAATTTGCAAAAAGCCCCTGGAAATTGTTGAAAACCCCTATGATTGGTATATGAGCTTTCTATCTTGTTGAAAAAAGTTTAAAGTAACTCTGTTACTAAATTTTCAAGAAAAATAAGTAATTCTGTTACCAGTGTCTTGTTTCTTTAACAAAATAATGCACTATAAGATGACTGATTAATTCTTACAAAAAGTATATTCTTTCTTTCATGGATTTAAATATCACCTTAAACTAAACAAAAAAGAAGAAGAAGAAGATAGTTTTGTTTTTCTCACGAGTTCTGTTTTAAAAATGTGAATAGTATATCATTTTAAATTGCTCTTAGCACATTATTCTAATTATCTTTATGTGGATGGCACTGATGGTGTTAGAGGGATATTTTTGTTTTGACTCTTTCCTTTTCTCAAATATTTATATCTGAGGGGTCTTTTTGCTTTGGTATGATCAGATAAACCCAGACTCTGCAAAGGGTTATAAATCAAAGGGCATAGCCTTAGCCATGCTGGGCAAATGGAGGGAGGCTGCAAAGGATCTCCATACTGCATCCACAATAGACTATGATGATGAGATCAACTCTTGGCTAAAAAAGGTAACTTTGAATTTTTCTCAAACTTTTTAATTAAGTTGTCATTTTGAAAGGTGGAACTGAGAATGTTAGATGCTCAATTTTAGGTGGAACCTAATGCTCACAAGATAGAAGAGCATAAAAGAAAGTATGATCGTTTAAGGAAGGAGCGAGAAGAAAAGAGAGCAGAGCGAGACAGACTTCGCCGCAAGGCTGCTGCTCAGGTACTGTTTAAACTGATGTAATTTGAATCACACCCTATAAAACAAGAAGATATCTACTCCTTGCAAAATGAAAAATTATCTCATATGCTTTCCCAAAACATGATAGTATTACATGTACTTCCACCTCTCCTCTCCTCACCTGCCTTATTTCTTTGAAGCTGCTAAAACTAAGTTCTTTTCTTAAGAGAGAATTTGGTTTGGTGCATAGTCTGGAAATCTTTTGTAACTTACTTTGAGATGCCGAGGTTGAGGTGAAGCTTCATGTATTGTTTCATTTAAAAGTGCTTCCGCGAATGTCCTTGGTTCAACAATACCCTTTTGATTAGTGTATCATTTTCCTTCTATCTAATTTACTATTGTGTCAATGCTTAGGCTGCATATGAGAAGGCTAAGAAGAAAGAACAATCTTCATCCAGTGGCATGCCAGGTGGCTTCCCAGGCGGCATGCCCGGAGGCTTCCCAGGAGGCATGCCCGGAGGTTTCCCAGGTGGCATGCCCGGAGGCTTTCCAGGCGGCATGCCTGGAGGCTTCCCAGGTGGTGGCATGCCGGGAGGATTTCCGGGTGCCATGCCTGGGGCTGGGGGCAGTCCTGGAAATATTGACATGAGCAAGATCCTCAATGTAAGTTACTAGATTGCCTAAGAGCTTATTTGTATTTGCTTTTGAGATAAAACATATGTGCAAGCACAACAAATTTAATTTTTTATACTGGAATCCAAGATTGTTAGCATTATATTGGAAGAGTTTCCATTAAGTTAACTAAACATGAAAGGAATATACTGAATTTCAATTTGGAGAGTTTTGCACACACCCTGACTAAGCATGAAAGGTTCTGCTGAAGTTACCCTGATTATTTTGTTCTAATTTTGTTTAACAGGATCCAGAACTAATGTCAGCGTTGAGTGACCCTGAGATCATGGCAGCGCTGCAAGATGGTACAAATTTTGCAATTTCCCCTTTTAAGTTCTTATTTAGATGGCCACTGTGAACTTTTACAGGCTTCTAGTTATCTCAGGGACAAAAATGGGAATAGTTAATAAGCTAAATGAATAAAATAGGAAATGAAATTTGGGAACTCATTAAAAACTAAAATGCCATTTAACACTGTCAATAATTTTGTTGATTTTGATTTTCAGTTATGAAGAACCCAGCAAATTTTGCAAAGCATCAGGCAAACCCGAAGGTGGCGCCAGTTATAGCCAAGATGATGGGTAAATTTGGAGGTTCCACCTAGGAAAAAAATTTGTCAATTTAGTTTTTGTGATGAAATGATTTTTGGTGTTGTAAAGACAAATTCTGTAGTTTTACTCTATTTAGTTTATGAGGGTTGTTTTTCATTTGTATTTGAATTTTGAACTTTGTCTGCTTCAAAGGATAAGTCTTGGATATGGTGCATAAATTATTTTCGGTACCATTCATAATTCAAATTTTTGCAAATTTAAAAATGTCTTTCAGATATTTGCGGTCTTAGTTTTTTTATGTTTGACATCTCAAAAATGATCTGTCAAGCTTTCATTGTTAGTGCGTAGTGCACGCAATTTTTTTTTTTTTTTTTGTAGAACCATGGTGCTTTATTTTTTACCAATTACCAGTTGAATTCTTCACTCCCCTCACACCATCTAGCTCCTGCTAGATCTGTTACGGACACTGAAAACCAAACGAGTAGCATAGTAATATTCGTAGTTATATGCTAAATTTATTGATTTTTCTTAATTTACTGATTTTATTTAGTGTGAAGTCAAGCACTAATGTATTAAAATAACTTGTAAACTTTTATTTCCTTAATGGTTTGACTTTGTAATTTGTACCAAATAAATTAAAAAAACTTATTATTTCGAAATATTAATATATCACTTGTGAAATAAATTATTTTAACTCCTTAACCACCTTTATAAGGTTAAATATATACTGACATCATTCACGTGTTATTGCTTTATTTGAACTAAGGAAAAATAATCATATTCTTAGGTCTTCTTCCTATTCCTTTTAAATAAGGATGAGATGATCTACTGGTAAACATGATCAGGTTTTCCCTGACGAAGAGCAAATTTTTGTGACAATCTCAACACTGTTAGCTACTCAGGACTATACCTGACTTCTCTAATAAAAACAAATGAAAGTGTTACAATCAATTATCAAAGTCTAACAATTTTCTAAAGAAATCTCCTAATCTATGACTCTATGTTAAGAAATCCTCTACCTTCTAAAGAAACTTTCATGCCCAAGAAAAAAGATGATCTTTAGAAATAACAATTAAACCCATCTCATGACAGCATATGAGGCCTCCTCTGCCTCATAAGTCATAATAACTGAAAATAGCAATGAAGCCCCTAATCTTTTTCAAATTTGCTTTACACAAGTTGCCACTTATCCAGTGATTTCACTCTCAACCAAAACCAGTCCACAACCAGCAATCGCAACTATATTTCCATTCTACTAATATGGTTAGCATCAAGAAATAACACATGAATATGTAACTAAAATATATTTCACTGAAGAAAAGCTACCAAAACCCTGGAAATTTATCAATCTGAAAGTCAAATAGTGTCCCACAAGATTCAAAAATGGAATCAATCTCATACTTAAATGCATCCAGAAACAAACCTAGTGACAACCCAGCCTTCCAATAATTGAAAATTGCAATGAGGCTGCCCCCGATCTTTTTGAAGAATGGGCTTGAGGCCCGGTACATAAGTGCACCAATTCCCTCTACAACAACCACTGCCAATCCAGCCGAGAGTATGTCCCAGTCACCAGTTTGACCTATAACAGTTGCAAAAGCAGTTGCACAATAGAACCCAATCAGAAAAAACAAGATTTTTAGTGACAAACCCCTCCTGAGTCGGTTGATACGGTTAAATAAGTTGGTTTGGAGGGATTTGAGTGCATTGAACAAGCGGGTCCCACCATTGTTTGTTGAATTACTCGATGATAATTCTGAAGTACCATCATCTACCACACTCTTAACAATTGATCCCCTTATCCTATAAAAAAAAAGCACAGAAAATCATGTTACATTCAAGGATTTCAATTCTTTCTGCCTTTCGGGCACACCAAAGTCTCGGCTGGTACCGACCTTTACTGAACAGATTCAGTTCAGCGACGCTTTTGTTGTGACTTTTAACAGCAGGTCGTTTTTGTTCCTTGGCAATTCTTATACCCTTTACCTTAAGAATCAAACTATGTCCCCGTTCAACACAACAATTCAAAAGGAAACTAATTCAAAAAAACAAAAACAAACACAAAGCAAAAAAAAAAAAAAGCCCATCATACACTTGTAACCAGTACTGGGCATGACTTGAAGAAGTATATTTAAACAACTACTGACAAACATATTATATTTCAAATCAATAATCAACAAAAATAGAGAGCCTAACATATACCTTGAATATTCGACTGTGGGTCTACCTTGACAAAACCAACAAAAATTGTTGAGGTTTGTATTATAGCCACTGGTGCTATTAAGAGGGTAACATGTATACTTTCGTTTCGTGCATCTTGATATTGGTAAGAAGGCGATTCCTTTGCAAGATTGGATAGCCGACATGTCACCATACTAGAATTGAACCCACATCTCTGACACAAAAGTATTAGTATCAGATCCAATGAAATGTGATATTTCAAACAAACATATTTTGTTTTAAGCCTCTCTTTGCCAAATTAGTAAGGATTATTGGTATCTCTTGTTTAGAGAGGTATTTTATGATATTTTATTTTCTGTAGGTGCTTCAGGGAACTTAATGAAATTAGTTACTACTAATCTCAATTAAGGAAACAAAGTGCAATCAAAATAATATTTTATGATCATTCCTACTTCCGGTCATATTAATCTATAATAATTCAGCCCGAAACAAATGCATAATTTACTGATTAGATTAAAACAGAAGCAAACAAGATTGCATGTATAAGAGAATTAAAGTAGGATTATTTAAAACTCTTAAATCCTGTTGTTCCATCCTCCACTCCCCTCTCTCACGAACCAATGAGTTTAGATTTACATAAATTTCCCTTAAAATAAATTCAATTTCAGTTGAAATTAGCATGAATTCAAGGCTGGCTCAACCTCTAGCATAATAGATAGGATCCTTGTCATCAAGGAAGGAAGTTAGGCTCTTTGGTACCAACTTGAGGGTACATTTGGTACCATTTAGGGGGTTCATTTGGGTATGAATTTTTGTTCAAAATTGAAATTTAAGATGAAGGGCAGTGTCAGAAATTAGATTTGAGATACTGTCTGTGAGGTTTCATATGTATCACCTTGTCAGTCTGATTAATAATCATACTATCAAATTGCCTTTGCTAACCTAAATAAGTTTTATAGTAATTTCATTGTTTCCCACCAAAATCAAACTAACTAAGTAAAACCATACTATCAAATTTAAGACCGAAATTTGACCCCATTTTGTTGCAAATTATATCCCAAATGAAGCGAATTAATCCTCAGCAATTAAGCAATAATAAAGGCTTTGCTTCAGAGCTCAGATTGGGAGTGTGTGAGAGAGAGAGAGAGCGAGAGGTGCGAGATAGAGAGATACCTGGTCTGGTCTGGTCTGGTCTGATCTGCTCAGATAAAACAAGGAGAAAGGAGAAAGGAGAAAGAGCGATGGATGGTCCGCGAGTTAGCGTACCAAAATCGGATATATATATATGAGTAGACTTTTGCTTTTACCCGAACGGGTATGACCCGTTGTACCCGACCCGTACCCGTTACCCGAGGTACCCGTACCCGTGCCCGGGTATAGGCGGGTAAACGGGTACACGGGTACGGGTTTGAGATGGACCGGACTCATTGATTCGGGAACAAACCCGTCCAACCCGTACCCGTTTTACCCGTACCCGAAACCCGTCTACCCGCACCCGTTTTACCCGTACCCGCACCCGTTTACCCAACTAACTTTACCCTTTTACCCGTTTACCCTTTACCCGTTTACCCGTGACCTTTACCCGTTTACCCGTGACCCTTTACCCGTTTACCCGTTTCATTTGAAATTTGAATTTTTTTGCCGCCGGTTCAAACAAACCGGGCCCGGGCCAGTCAAATCAAACCCGGCCGGACCCA